>OX246742.1:15368434-15513434 GCA_945910005.1 Isoperla grammatica | reverse complement strand
TATAAGAACACCAGATAGGGCAATCATCAACCGGATGTTCTTGCAATAATATCGTTGGTGCACCAAAGAATAACACTCCTTCAAAGGCATCAAAGAATAACCTCAGTAAAATATCTCTCTTGAGCTGAGCTGCTTTTGATTCTGACGGCATTTTTATGATGATCGAATATGTTGAAACACATCCGAAGTGGGATCCATTCTGTAGCTATAATACCCCCCCTTCCCCTTTCTCTCTCAAACATCCCCTCTTAAAAATACTTACTCGCGATAAGGAATCTGCCCCCGGGGTTATTTATGCTGCACATTACAATGAATTATCCCCATTTATCAAGTCGCAATATTTTGACAGAAACAATTGATGGAAACAACTGTTAAGTCTGAGATAACCGCGCGGCCGACGTGTCTTGGTCCGCTCAATAGCTGCGATCTGTCATACTTATCTGAGCCGGGCTTATTATTGCTATGAAGCTGAGTTTAGCCCCGCCCCCCCCCCCCCCCTCTATCACGCGGGGGGTTCAGGGGTGTCACTTTAAGGCGCGGCCGACGTGTCGTGGTCCGCTCAATAGCTGCGATCCGTCATACTTATCTGAGCCGGGCTTATTATTGCTATGAAGCTGAGTTGAGCCCCCCCCCCCCCTATCACGCGGGGGGTTCAGGGGTGTCACTTTAAGGCGCGGCCGACGTGTCGTGGTCCGCTCAATAGCTGCGATCCGTCATACTTATCTGAGCCGGGCTTATTATTGCTATGAAGCTGAGTTTAGCCCCCCCCCCCCCCCCCCCTATCACGCGGGGGGTTCAGGGGTGTCACTTTAAGGCGCGGCCGACGTGTCGTGGTCCGCTCAATAGCTGCGATCCGTCATACTTATCTGAGCCGGGCTTATTATTGCTATGAAGCTGAGTTTAGCCCCTGCCCCCCCCCCCACCCCCTATCACGCGGGGGGTTCAGGGGTGTCACTTTAAGGCGCGGCCGACGTGTCGTGGTCCGCTCAATAGCTGCGATCCGTCATACTTATCTGAGCCGGGCTTATTATTGCTATGAAGCTGAGTTTAGCCCCTGCCCCCCCCCCCCCTATCACGCGGAGGGGTTCAGGGGTGTCACTTTAAGGCGCGGCCGACGTGTCGTGGTCCGCTCAATAGCTGCGATCCGTCATACTTATCTGAGCCGGGCTTATTATTGCTATGAAGCTGAGTTTAGCCCCTGCCCCCCCCCCCCCCCCCCCTACCACGCGGGGGGTTCAGAGGCGCGGCCGACGTGTCGTGGTCCGCTCAATAGCTGCGATCCGTCATACTTATCTGAGCCGGGCTTATTATTGCTATGAAGCTGAGTTTAGCCCCTGCCCCCCCCCCCCCCCTATCACGCGGGGGGTTCAGGGGTGTCTCTTTAAGAAACTCATTGCAAGATTTAGATTAAGTTAAACATATTCTCGTGGTGATGTTGTACATTATGCGCGTATATTAATAAATTACATGAAAAAAATCTTTAATTTTTTTTAACAACGCTTATATTGAAATGCACTTAAAAGTAAAAAATAGATGCTGCTGGTTCCCAGGCCGTGTTTAAGCCGGCGAGTCTTGTTTTCGCCTCTTAATTTTCGCCCAACAAATTTTTGCCTCACTCGGGAAATAAAAGCGTTGGGCGATTTCGGTATTGACATAGATTGCAGTATTCTGCTGTTTATGCAGGGAAAGCGCCCAACGCTTTTATTTTCCGAGTGAGGCAAAAATTTGTTGGGCGAAAATTTATTTTTTACTTTTTAGTGCAGTTTTATATAAGCGTTGTTTTAAAATAAAAAGAATTTTTTCATGTAATATTATTTTATACTTTTTGAATCTTTCAATCGAATATGTGCTCACTGGACTTGTCCGAATTTAGAAGACTGCATACTTGTGTACTTGTACTTGTTAACTTCACTCACAAACTAGCGCATATAAAACATCAAGTAATTAATTATGATGAATTCATTGATTATTTAGTTAATATGACAACTGATTCGTGTATTGTCGTTAAGGATACGTCTGTGTAAAAACTTTTAACTCGATTTGACATTGGGAAGTGGGTTAAACATCGATTCCCATATAAAACATCAATTAATTAACTATGATGAATTAATTGATTATTTAGTTAATATGGCAATTGATTCGTGTATTGTCATTAGAATACGTATGTGTGAAAACTTTCAACTCGATTTGACGTTGGGAAGTGGGTTAAACATCGATTTCCATGAAAAACATTAATAAATTAATTAATTATGATGAATGTATTGATAATTTAGTAAATATGACAATTGATTCATGTATTGTCATCAGAAATACGTCTGTGTAAAAAATTTCAGCTTGATCGGACATTTAAAAGTAGGTGGAATATCGATTCAAAGATTCATCGATTTCCATGTAAAACATTAATTAATTAATTTTGATAAATTGATTGACAATTTAGTAAATATGACAGTTGATTCATATATTGTCATCAGGATTACGTCTGTGTAAAAAATTTCAGCTTGATCGGACATCTAGAAGTCGGTGGAATATCGATTCAAAGATTCCGTCCAGACAAACAAGGCAAGTTAATATAAGCGTTGTAATAAAAGGTATACTAGGAAAACGCTCTGTTTGACGCGTTGATAAGCGAGCGCGTCCATATCTACGAACGTTCTGGCGAAAAGATCTCAAAGCTAATAAAAACAACAATTAACAGCAATTCAAGAATGCACATTGTAAACATTTTTCTAATTCCCATAGCTATTGTAATTCCCGATATTGTTGAATGCAGTGCCATGTGCGTTGCTAAGAATTTTCTTTGTCGTGTTTTCGCCGCGGTCCGCCACCGTTACTAACAGTTATTGACAGCAATAGAAATGTAATTTCTGCCTCTAATACGTATCCGATCGCGTCTAAATTAGTATATTCGTGACCGGATGAAAATGTACTACAAGATAGCCACCTCACATTTTGCTGTTACTGTTTTTCAGAAAAATATTTTCGAGTAACTTTTGTGTAACTTTGCCAATATTGATCAGATAGCCATTAAATGAACATATTCGTCACCGGAAAAAGCTTTAAAAAAATATGGCCATCTCACATTTTGCCGCCATTTTGTTTCAGAAAAATATTTTGCAGTAACTATGGTGTAACTTTGTAACTTTTCAAACGATTTTGCCTCAAAACTATACACCTTCAATCCACATCGAGGCTTGTGGATGGTCCAAATTTCAAGTTGATCGGACTTTCCGTTCGACCGCTATCGACGGACATAAAAACAAAAAGAAACAAAAAAAACAAACAAACAGAATGAAGTGCCGTTAGGGTCTAGTACGGTATAAAAAAAAAAAAAAAAAAACAGAACGAAGTGCCATAAGAGTCTCGTGGAAACGCTCGCTTCGCTCGCTTAGTTAAATAAGAGTAGTGGGACATCGGTTCTTTTGAAAATGTGGAATAACTCAATCAGTAAATCAGTGGGGGACTTTAATTTAGAGCGACTAAGGGCCGGTATTTCAATGTCCAGTTAAAATTTACTTTTCAGTTAAATTGTTTTCACCATGACAACGGCCAATAGAAACACACCAAACTGGGCTTACCTGACAGTTAAATTTACTTGGCACTTTAACTGGACATTGAAATACCGGCCCTAAACCAACCATGTAGGTTCCGAACACCATCGACGAGTGAGCGATGACCAACCGAAGATCTATATTTCAAATATGAAACACTTGAATCAGTGATTGGATAGTGCTAATGATATAACAATATATATAGTATCATATAATGATATACAATAGTGGCCAATGATTAATTATTTAATTGTTGCTGCTATTTCTGCTAAAGTTTACAAATTCAGTGACATGATCAAAGGACGACTTACGTAAGACCAATTTGTTTCTGAATCCAGGCTTGGCTATGGATGTCAAGTGACGTTTTTCCATCTTCAGAATTACATTACTTGAAAATCAGTCTTGTTACTGAGTTGGTCGACTATAAATACGAACTTATTTTTTATTTGCCCTATCGGGTAGTCCCTATTCTGTACCAAGTATTTATTTGTCCGAATGCCAGTTATATTAATTGGGTACGGAAACAACAGAGACTGTTACTTGTTAGTCCATGCTATCGCCTACCAGTGATATATCTCGTTCATCATTTTGATTCCCGTCTTAGAAACAACTTTCCTTCCCATTCTTGCTATTACGCCTAATGTAAAGAAAGAGTGAATTTAGTCTACTTAGATTTTATTGGTCGAGATTGTTGAATAATAATGAACTAAACCTATTTCTTTCAGTCGAAGGTTACAGCTAATCTGTCGTATGAGAGCCCCACTTCAAAAACGCTATTTTATATTTAGCTTTAACTAATTAGAATGTTTTTAATGATAACCTACTAATTGCTGTTCAGAACTAATGAAACAAATCTGCAAAATATGAAGATAACTACTTATCATTATAAGAATGACTAAGTGAATCCTCATGCATATTATAATCATAGTCGGAATCACATTTTATAAATAATTATGCCATTTAAATTCATTATAAACACGATAATGAGCAAAGTGGATGTAAACAATGATGATATTTGCATTAGATATTTTCTGTGTGCGGTAAATAGTAATGTTGAGCAAGAAGGCGCAATGTGTATCATTATTGAAAACGTCAGCACTATTGGCACGATATGATTGAGACATGTTGCAAACGTCAGCACTATTGGCACGATATGATTGAGACATGCGTTGCGAATACACTACGATTAATTACACTATAATTAATTAATTAATTTTTCGTAGGAATACCTGTTATAGGGTGCACACCAGATTTACCTGATGTGCCCCTCTTCAGGTGACTAACTAGGTTATTAAGGTGTTCTGGGAAGGAATGTCCGAGGGCTGTTAGTAGGACTGAATCCCAGCAGTTTCCTTTACGACTGAGGAAAACCTCGGAAAAAACCTGCAGTCAGGACTGCCGGTGGCCGGAATAGAACCGGCGACCTCCCGAATTAGAATCTCGCGTCTTACCGTTGAGCCATGTCTATCGGTAATACACTAAACAGTCTACGTTGGACCATAGACACTACTGTAAGACAAAGACTTCTCAATGTCATCCTAAGTGTTTCGGAGAAGAGTGGTCACCCTCTCACCTCCTGTCCTACCACAATGTTGTCGATCCACCCTGAACATCTCTCGATTTCTCTAGGGTAGTATTGCTTCGAAATGATACTTTAAAATGTTTTTCTGTTCCAATCCGTTTCTCAAATTTATTATTCAATTGTAAAAGGTTTGTTGCAACAACAAAGTTAAACTAATTCATTTGAAAAATCGAAATATTTTTTGGAACAAAGATACCATCACAAGTATGAACACAAATATCTCTATGGGATGACGTATTTTGCTTTACTTTTTGACAATTTTTAAAGCATATTATTGAAACAATTTTAACGGGCAGAGATCAAAGGGCCCAGGCCAGCATCCTGTGGGAACCGGCTAAGCAACCACGCTGATCAACAAACACAACTATATCGAAACGCATATTTAATGAGGGTGCAACACATACATTCGTCCCCCCACTGAGGGGGTAGTTCAGTCACGTGGCAGGCGATCTCCCTTGACTAACAGACCAACAGCTCAGCTCAGTCGGCCGTCAGCGGGATCAGATCATATCTGATGGGATTAGCCAAGGATAGGCTATTAACTACGAGCGTAATTACCCCTGAGTTTATTACTTACTTGTGATCGGCTGCGGGAGGGGGGGGGGGAGGAGGGGGGGGGGGCTAAGAGGGAGATAACGAGCTTCGTATGTAGCCGCAGTACATCCCTTGATTCGGCAACTACAGACAAAAAATTACTTTAGGAGACGGTGTTGTTTGATGGTGTAAAATGTGTCCCGACTGGGGATCGAACCCAGAACGAACCGATGCTTTTTCAAGAGCATTAGTTATGAATGATTGAGGCTACTGTATCGTCATTCATCATACAGTAATTTTTGCAGATATACAATCGGTTGACGGCAACTCCATTGTTACTTTACTCTATTGTAATTAAGGCCAGTGTAGGGCACAATGCCCTCTTTAGCCTGATGAGTGATGATTGACGAATGATAATGAGGAAGGGAGAAGGGGAAGCCTGGTACCGGCTCGTAGCCTACTCCTGTCAAAAAGTACCAAGGGACCATCGGCTTTACGTCCCATCCGAAAGGACGGTGTAACTTTGACCAGTCATGTAGGTTCCTCCATTGTTGTATCTTTCTTTGATTGGTGCATATTCAATCTATTTTAATTCAACATAAACATCATCAGCACAAATAAAATGTGGATTTCAAGCATGCTCAGAATGTGATCCTTCACGATTCCCCGTGCTAGGGACGGTATAGAATAGAAGCCAGACGGAATAGAAGCCAAACGGAATATAGAAGCCAAACGGAATATAGAAGCCAAATTTTGCCAAACAAACTTTACCGAAGTGTTCGACGCAACCAAACTAAAAACATTACTCCAGTTATATATATAAATAACCTTAGGATGTCAGGCAGTTGCGCAAAGTCACTTTCGATGTTTTTGGTTTGGCTACGTTGCAAACTTCGGATTTCATAACTTTGGCTCCTATTCCGCTTGGCTTCTAATCCGCGCTCCCCCGTGCAAGAATGACTTCCCACCGTCCGGCGTCCCAGCATGGCACGTGGTCTGCGCTAGTGCCACGTGGTCTGTGCCATGTGGGATGTTTCACGGTAATCCCCTATTAGCTCCGCGTCACGCCTACGTCACGCCTACGTCACGGCTATGTCACGGCAACACAAGGCCAGGGGCGGCTGCACTGGTCGCGCCCTCGGCTCACTTTAGAGGAAATAATAAAAAGGTGGTGGGTTTTGCAGAGAGATGAGTTGCTCTGTGTAAATATACTTGAAGCGAGCGATAAGGACAATAAAAAGGAATGGCTTGATTTATTTGCGTACCCCCCCCCCCCCCATCCCCCTCCCGTTGTCTCTACCCCTCCACACTCCACAACGGCGTTTGGCTTTCGCGTTGTGTTTGTCATTGGTATAATACTTATGAGTAAATTATTGTAATGATCGCAGATACCTTAGGGTGTGTTCCAACTTGACGTTTTTCGTAGTGGACTAAGCTTAGTTATACTAATCGAAAGAAAGTGACGTCACAAGCAGACGACCAATGCTCCTTATTTGGCTAGTGGTAAGTGGGTAGTGGGTAGTGGCTTAAAGTGTACACTACAACACCGACTAACCCACTAAACCAAGATGGTTGGTACCAGCCATCACCAGCTGATACTTTTAGGTTAGAAAAATACCCAACCAGTGAGTGGAAGTATTATTATCGTATTTATTTACATTAGATGATTAATAACAATAAACTTTGTATTACCATACTTGGTGGCGTGCCCAAAGCTGTTAGCATTTAGTGTGTAGCAGGTAGTGGTTAGTGGTTAGTGATTAGCAGGCGAAAATCAAGTTGGAACACACCCTTAGTGTTGCTTTTGATTGAATCAACATTTAGCAGACCGATAGAGGTGGCTCAGCGGTAAGACGCGAGACTTCATAGTCGTCCCCTACACCTAGGGGCGCCCCTTGTTGCCAAGCTAACAGTTGTTTGCATGTTACATAGAAAACAAATCCATTGCAACAATGGGTGCCCCTAGATGTAGGGGCCGACTATGGATTCCAACCTTTTTTATTCGGGACTCGTTCGATACCTGCTACCGGCAATCCTGTCTGAAGGTTTTTCCGAAGTTTCCTCAGTCACAAGGCAAATGCTGGGATTGAGTCATACTAACAGCCCTCGGACATTCCTTCCCAACTATACCAATTACCACAATATCTAAGTTTGCATTGTCCCTGCGCAGGTTTCCTAGGAAATAATAATAATAATAATTATTATTATTTTTATTATTATTATTCTTTGCTAAATGTTATAATAATAATAATAATAATAATAATAATAATAATAATAATAATAATAATAATAATAATAATAATAATTATAATTATTAATAATAATTATTATTACATATTAATTATTATTATATAATAATATTAATTATTATTATATAATAATAATAATTATTATTATTATTTTTATTATTATTATTATGACATTTAGCAAAACAAACCATTTTTTCTGTGTAATCAATCAATCAATCAATCCATGTATTGTTTTTAAACAGCTCTGCATTCTTGACTTCCGTCTGCCAGTAGTTTATCTTCTTCATATATTATACATGACAAATTGTCGTATTATTTTTTTCGGACTAGATATTGTAAAATGAGATATTATTTATAAAGGTCCACTATTCAGTTTTCCATGTGAAGCGTTATATACATGTTCAAAGCATTGCTCAAACTGTAATGAATTTGGAGCATTGGTCAATATATTAGCCTCTGTTCCGAACGCTTGAACAGTGAGCCGCATCTTATATGTCTCATTATAGCTACCCTACAGACATGCTTTGTAAATAAAATACAAAAACACATGTATATAATTTATTATTATTAACTATTAATCTATTGTAAATATGTTTATTAGCCCGATATTAAGACCATGCGAAATTAATGTTGCAACATAACATCTCAGAAACTCAGGACTCTAAAGCCTGTCAATGTTTGTCCAATGTTTGTCAATGTTTGTCTAATAAACCGTGAAATAGGGTTAATAGGGCCAACAGGTAGCGTGCTGTTGTCATTTCCTTGCAATTCTTATTTTTTCAAAGGGTGGCATTCTTTCGACTTAAGTTATTATAAAATTGGCAACCGTGTTTTTCTAGTAAATCTTGGTTTACAAGCCGATTATAATGATTAAATGCACAAACATGGGGCATTAGCTCTAAACGTTCCGTTTCTACTATGAGCGGACAGACTTTACAAATTACAGGTGAAGAATATTATCCTTGCGGTTTTGCAAGAACTAAGACAGTTTGAAAAACATTTCTTATGTATAGTTATTAGACGGGTCGTTATTACTGAACGTTGCCATAAAAACAACAACTCTACTGATTTAATATTTGAAATGTTGATTCTAGTTTTTTAGTTTTAGAACAGCACAACGACTATGTTTTTCGCTTTTGTAATAGCTTTTTCAGATATTGCTAGACAACGCAAATTTCGGCCGATGTATAATTCAAATACTTTGTCACCTACATATTAAATAGAATTAAACGTTAAGCCTGATTCACACAACGTTATAAGAATGGTATAAGGTATATAGGTATAGTCACAAGCCGAGTTGGGCCATAGGGATTACGTACAAGGGTTCACACAAATGTGTCATTGCAATAGCAATAGCAATTGGTATAAGACTGGTATAAGAGTGTTCAGATATTTCAACTTTCTTATGACGGACCAATCATGCGTTGAAACGTCACTTATAACACGCCAATGGGATGCTAGCAACTTGAATCAATGTAACAGATGTTTTCATTGTAAATTATTAGTCAAAACAAAAACTCACCGTATACAACCGGTACACATCAAAACGACCTTGCATCCGGTGACTACGTGCAAAATATCTTCTCCCATCGTTGTCATTAATGATCTAACAACACAACAATAATGAATAATAATAATTATTCTTTTTCTTATTATTTTTAACTAATATTTTTAATTATTGTCAATACATTCGATGCCGGTTTAAAACGTAAATAACAGCTGCGGGAAGTCAGCTGATTGACAGCCAGCTGTAGTTACTCAAACTGCCGCCAGAGCAAGTCAAAGAAGTCTACACAAAAGTGTAGTATCTTTTCAGGAAAGTCTTTGGCGTCCTAAGCTTATACCTTATCACTTTCTTATACCCTATTCTTATTGCTATTGCAATACCTTATAACTTTGTGTGAATCGGACTTTACACTTCATAGGTAGCACAATTTATATATATATAAAAAAAAAAAAATAGTGTTGTTTTGAGTGAACTACAGCAACTGAAAGCCGCTCACTTGTATTTCACATGTAACGCGATGAATCCATTCACTTGAAGCGAAAGTAATAATGAAAGTATAAAACACACACAACCGAACAACAAAGCGCAAATGAGCTCCTGCAGCCTCGTCAATGACAAATGAAACCTCTCAACGCCACCAGCTCGTTTGATTGATCTAAACCCAATGATTGACAGGTTAATTTCCTGGAAGTGAGTCCCTACATAGTCCACTTAGTCCACCGTCCTCACTCCACTTGATCTAATGGTGGACGGTGCCACTTTCGACAACACCGGCACAACTTCCGGTCCTAAAAGCTTTACTTCCGGAAACTGAGTGAAGAACTCTTCAAATCTAGGATCGAATTCGCAATGTTTGTGTTGTGTCATTTAGGGGCTTCCTGTTTGAATAGTAATGGAGTCTGCAGAGGGTGAGGTGAGTCTATTTCTTATTGGAAGGCGAAACATCGTTTACCTATAAATTTGAGCAGATTTCATTACTATGACAGATAAAAATAGCAGCGTGTCTGTGGTTGTGTAACAGTGCAAAGCACTTGCATACTGACAGATATTCCTATCTTCCACTCCACTCATTCATCTGTTCAAAGCCCTTACTAACCCCAAGATGTTCCGATCTGCTGATTGGTTTGTCTTTGACTTATCCATTCAATATCCTCAAGTATTCGGTTTTAGATCTGATGTTCTCAATGTGTGCATATTTGTATAGAATTCCCAGTGTTTTTACTGACTCGTTTTGTGTCTACATCTCACAGAATCATCGAATTAACTGCTGAATTGTGAAAATTGTAAAATATGTAAATAAACATTCTGTCAAGATTTGTATTTCACCTTCCTCATTGTAACGTGTTTGTATAAAAACTAAGAGTGATATGATTAGTGGTGCGTTTGGTACGTATAGTCGTAAATCAAAGGAAACCTTCCTTACCCTCAAATTAATTGTACACTTTCTTAGTAACTTCCTAGTATCAACATAATTTATGAACCATTGTCACATAGCAGATGGGTAACAAAACTAAAAGGTGTCAAGGTGGCTGCATTTGATTCATACATGTCGGGAAGAAAATGTTCGTATACGTTTCATACTATGCCTGCTGGGCTTCGTTTCTCGAGTTTCATTCAACAACGTGTTATTCAATCTCTTTGGATGACGTCTTCAATCTCTTTGGGCTACGCCTTCAATCTCTTTGGACTACGTCTTTAATCTCTTTGAACTACGTCTTCAATCTCTTAAGACTACGTCTTCAATCTCTTTGCACTACGACTTTATTCTCTTTGGAGTTTGGACTACATCTTCAATCTCTTTGGACTATCTCTTTGGTTACGACTTAAATCTCTTAGAACTACATCTTCAATCTATTTGGACTATGACTTTATTCTATTGGACTACGACTCTAATCTCTTTGGACTACGACTTATCTCTTTGGACTACGCAAAAGATCAATGAAGCATTAAACGGCGCCGATAGTAACTTGTAACACTGACCTTAGAAAGCAAGACTCACGACTTCGCTGTTGACCTCAGCAGGGTCACTGTGGTTTGATATTCAGTCATGAGGAGACATTCTTGTACGAAAACACGTAATTACCTCACATTTATGTTACTCATTACATCTCAAATTATAGCTGGAAGGTCTCGATTAATTCCTTTGAACGGCTCTCATTTGCACGAACATTGGTGTTTTTTGTGAGACTAAAACTGGTCATTTTTCTAATAAATATCGTTGCGTTGCGACTGTATCTGTCGTATCTGTATGGTCGTTCGTCGTGGTGTATAACATAACAAGTTATTACATTATTACATGATCTAGCTAAGCCAAATGTCTGCCCCCCCCCCCCCCCAGCCCTCAGTTTGCCACAATATTGGGATAAAGCTCCCCTGTGGATTAAAACTACTTCACTTGTCTGTATAAATTTAGCAAAGGCAAAAAGTCGCTTGTTGCACTCATATAATATACTTTGGTGTAGTACAGCGTAGTGTAGTATAAAGTAGTATTGTTGTGCGTGTGCGTGTGCATGTGTGGTGTTGCTTTCAATGTGATAGTCCTTGCCGGTAATTCCAACTATGGCGCTGGGTCTGTTTGTCCAATAACAACCCCATTCAACAAAATGTAGTTAGGCGTATAATTATTCAACAATGACGGTGAATAAACAACTATACGGAATTGACAACTATTATAGAGCGGCGTTTACATCAAAATAAGTTAAGATTGTGGTATAGTCCTATATAGCTATACATATATGACTAATATCATCGCCTCTGTTGAAATCGTTCAACCTATAACTGGTATATAGTTACTGTGTAGGAAACCAGCGAAAGTACAATCGCGTTAACTAGCAAGTGGTGTCGTCATTACATAATAGTGTAGTGACGTACGTGACAACTACCAACCTAAATCTAGTTGCATCTCGTGCTCCTGCCTGCGGTATTGAGTACATGTATCAGCGAGTCTGTTGGCATGCGATGTCTAAGCACATTCCAAGCGAGGCTGCACAACAACAAGCAGGTAACGGAAATCATTGCAAAATACGACGCAGAGTAACCGTCTTTTCTGAGACTTTACAGGTCACATTGCTTATTAACGCGACGGAACTTTAGTATATCATTTCAAAAAAAAAAAAAAACACCGATGTGTGTTCATCTTTTAAAAACATTGTCTTTTATAGGTGGTGCGCATCCCCATTATTTCAACTAAGGGTGGTGGAGGGTGAAATCATGTATCCAACTAATCTTCCCTCTCAGCTGTCAAAGGCTGATTTGATGCCGGGGCTCTCTGGGGTCATACGACTCAATAGCGTCTTATCTGCAGGTTGGGGCACTAGAATACAAATGGCCGACAATCGACGGGGTTTAGATAGATAGGGGATGACACCCCTATAATCTTCACCCACGCTTACTGGCGACAACACACGGCCACAAAGAGTAAATGGATCTCGTCTACAGGGATATAAAACTGTGGTTGTGAGAGTGGCGACTGTCTTTTAAACAAGTTAAGTTAAGCTTGTAGAAAATACAACTTAGATAGATGTGTACATTATTTAGTCAACTGTCACTACTTTAACTTATAGTAAATTGGTAAAATATTTATTTTTAGAAGTTACAACACAGTGTTAATCGAAATGGTGTTTCCAATTCCAAAACAAAATGGCGGTATCAGTAAATATGAGACTGCTAAAGTACAATAAACTTCCGTGCCAACAGGATTGTGTTATTTAACGTCACCCATTGCATTTCTACATAAGTGAAGTTACAATGAGAAATAAACGCTATATGAGCTAAATGCACAACAATAATGCTTATGGCGTGAAGGATATGGTAACGATATATGCCGAATATGCCCATTATTGTTTTAGCTTGTTTTTGCAATAAATAATGCAATGCAAACTTTTCATGACCGTCTGGTTGAAGTAATACTTGGAATGTTACTGCGGTGCAAATGACCCCACCCTAATCCGTCGTAGTTTATGATACGAATAAGCAATTA
Source organism: Isoperla grammatica (assembly GCA_945910005.1). Lineage (NCBI taxonomy): Eukaryota > Metazoa > Arthropoda > Insecta > Plecoptera > Perlodidae > Isoperla > Isoperla grammatica. Next base: position 15,500,035 of record OX246742.1, on the reverse strand, counting down.
TGTATGTAATGTATTTATTTATGTAATGTAATGTTTCCATAGCAGAGAATGTTGGCGGCTGACTTTGTTCCGAATCATCATTTTGGTTTTGTTATACTTATCCGATGACAGTCAGTAAATTCAATCATCAGTAAATGCTAAAATATTGTTACCAGAATATGATGATGATGATGATTATTATTATTATTATTATTATTATTATTATTATTATTATTATTATTATTATTATTATTATTATTATTATTATTATTATTATTATTATTATTATTATTATTATTATTATTATTATTATTATTATTATTATTATTATTATTATTATTATTATTATTATTATTTTCATTATTATTATTATTATTATTATTATTTTATTTTTATTTTTATTAATTGCTTATTCTTGTCACCACAAAACCACAAGTAAAAAAAAATTAAAAGTCTCCTGACAAGATAACGGCGTCGACGCTAGCAAACATTATGCACATATATATATATATTCACAAATAGTATAATAATAGCCTAAATGAATGCACACAAACTGGAGACACAATTAAATTGCACAAAGTTAATGACAAATTGTGCAATCTGTTGTAAAACATATCGGTTGACCCCTTGAAAAATGAGATATTATGTTATTCTGCATTTTGAGCTTTTTCGTCTTGGTATCACAAAAAATGCTCGTTTTTAATTCCTTCTGTTTTTCTGTTGTAGTTTTATGAGTCTGAAGGATAGTTACACCTTCATGTATTAAATATAAATATGTAAGTTGAAATTGTGATGCATTATGATCAACTTTGTGTGTATATACAGGACACAAACAGGTATATTAGGTTGGGCTTGGTGTTCGTTTAAACCCCTTGCGCATTCTCTCATTATGTTCCCGGCAAAAGTTTTAAACTCAAACTGGGAAGCAGTTAAATGCATTTTACATTACACCAAGTTTATTATTTCTTAAGGGCAAACTATATTCACACAAAGTTGTACAAAACCAAGTAAACCAACCTCTACGTACTAGTTTGAAATTAGTTTGTTCGAGAGAGACAGAGAATAAAGTTTAAAACAATGTTAGCCTTTCTTTTGTTTTAGAATTTCAATTTTCCACTTGGTTGCCAGACAGAATGCTTAGCTCTGTTACTTTCGCCTCCTAATTCACTTACTTTTCATTATCTCGCCGGTAGAGCGCACTGCGAGCAGCCGAGTAACTCCGTCTCTGGCCGTTAGATGGCCCTCGCGAGACCCATGCTCATAATTACAGAATAAATTGTACGAGCCTCCAAAGACGGGACATAACTAACCCCCTCCCCCCCCCCCCCCCCCCCCCACCCCTACATACGAGACTCATTTTATACACGGACTCGTTTGACAATAGCGTTTCTTAGTTTAATTTAGAGTGAACTTTAGAATTCGTTCTAAGATACGAAACTCGGAAACTGTAGGTCGACTTAGCCCGCGAAACTACCCTTTTAACGTCGGTTAAAATTGTCAAAAAACAATGAAAAATATGTCGTACCCTACAGAATTTCATGCTCTCTCTATATGTATTAACTATTTACTACTACTACTACTAAACACACTATTACCGTTCGAATCCAACATTATGTTGCAATAAAGTATAATCGCAAAAGTGTTCCAATAATGCGTGATCGGTCACTTTATTGTTATTACTTTGCCCAGTGTTAATAATTTCACGTTGAATTATGAATAATGTAATTCTGCAATAATGGAAATGTATAAAACATGCACAAACGAGAGGCGAGGGAAATGGGGGGGTGAGGGGGGGGGAGGGTTACCTAAAACGAATGTCGGTAAACATGAAACCGACGGTCACATCAAATCTATTCCACCTTATCTCTTTGAACTCTCCCCCCTCCCCCTGCCCCCTCCCCTACCCCCCCCCCCCGCTTGATTTTTCCATCGCGATATAAGTGGTGGCAAGACTAATGAAACACTGTACGTGTGATAAATCAGTGCCTCCCCTCCGGGACCCCCCCCTCTCCCCCCGGTAGGGGAGGGGATGTCTCCCTGGAACCCGGTCTATGGATCTAATTTGCCGCCACTTTTTCTCCTGGGTCCCGTTAGTTTAGCCACCGCAGGCGACAGATGGCACCACCAGCGCTGCAGCTCCACGGTCACATGACCAATGGCTAATGAGCCGCGATACGTACGCTCCACTAACCTAACCCGGGATTAAAATAATACATTCATCAAATGGAAACAGACTGCACTGAAATTGTTTCAACTGATATGGGATGCTTGAATTCCATTAACCTCCATGTTTGTGCACACACGCCAAGCAAACACAGGTTGGACGGTGACGTTAGAATGACCACCCTATAGATAGGCAGACATTGTTGCAACCATACTGTACAAGTGAGCTACCGATAGACTCTAGACTCTAATTCGGTAGATCGTCGGTTCGATTCCGGTCACCGGCACCCCTGACTAAAGGTCCTTGAATACATAAATTGTTGCAATTTATTCATTAATTAATGTTTAGGGTTTATTGAGTCTTACTTACATCCCTTGGACATTCCTTCGCAGCTATTCCGAATGCCGTAATACCTAGTTAGTCACCCGAACAGGGACATGGTTTGGCCAAGGACAGGTTTCCTACGAACCATTAGTATTATTATTACTGTTGAACAGGGCTATACTGTTTGTCTGTTGATATTGCTATAGGCCCTTTACACGAGCAAGATATTACTGGCATGTTGAATAGACACATCTTCCACGACGCGTTTAGAAGACTTTCAATAAATGACAAATTGCTCAAGGTAGGAACCTGCTCTAGTTTTCATCAATATTGCCACCAATCGACCAATGGGTGAACGGTATAGTGTCACGTGGTCATGTTCCACCAATAGAAACCAGGACTGTCATTGAAGTTCAATACATTGCTCACCAAACATTGCTACTGCTGATAATAAGGATAGCTAATGTGTAAGAGCAAAGATTAGTAATCTTTGGTAAGAGCTTTTTTTGGACCTTTGCACTTGATGACGAATACTGTCCTCTCATAAAACATCTATTTCAGTTGGGGGGGTGGGGGGGGGGGGGGGGGGGGGGTCGAATGCAATCATGTTGCTTCATAGGTAGTGTCAGCATGCTAATATTTTCTGCTGCTGATACCTGCAAATCTTATATCTGCCACATCCTCCCAACTGTTATAGTTGCCCCCAACGAAAGTATTCTGATGCTTACGACACAGCCGAGTGACAACTTAATTTTCTACTTCGCTAATTCATACCATCTAATCTAAACAGGTCCATTGGGAATAATTTAAAACCTACCGTTGGTTACCTGTAACGGTGGGTTTGGCCAAACCATCTGTGCACTCGACTAAGCCGAACCATGCACTTACGAATGTGTGAAAGAACGCCAGGTATCTGTTGAATTTCTTTCAACTGGCGCGGTTGAAAGGGGCAGTAGACAATGACCTGAGATCGGTATGCAAATACTTTCGTTGGGACTAGTATAGTCCCATTTCTCTGATCAAGCATTGATGCATTTTGAATGTTTTGTAAAGGATAATCTAATATTCTTAAATCGTAGGTTAACAAAGTTTGTGTAAATTCGAACCATATAGTGTCGTTTTCAATTTCGAACCGGGCAGTGGGTGATTTAAGGGGGCCAGTGTACCAATAATTCGGTCTGCTCGCTCGAGTGCGCGAGGAGAAAAGGCGCGGGTAAACTGGGGGGTGGGGGTGAAGGGGGGAACCAATGAGGCGAAATGCATTAATTCAATATTAGCCGAATGTTAGTCTGCTAATGGTAATGGTTAAGACGACAGATCATCACTTCACGATGGGATTGAGTTTTGGTCGGTCGGCAACTTCGTATAAGTTTTGAAACTTTACTATACACTTTATATTTTGGTTTAGGTAGAAAACGTGAGCTATATGTTGCATGTTGAATGTGAAAACGGGTCTATAGCTCGTTAGCTAAATCCCCACCATCCAAATTATGTCATTTAAAGTTGTAAAGCACTTGAATGGATAAGCTTGAATAATATCAGTAATATGAGATCTGTTATAACACATAACATGACGTGTTCCACTGGCCATCCTTCTGTACGACCAGTGCTATTTAGACTGAGCTTAGGGTTGCTCACACTTAGGCCTACCGAATACGGTTCTTGGTCTGACGAGCCTACTCAAAGCGGTCCCGAAACACACACTGGGCCACGAGAGACCGCACATATTAAAGTACATAGCATATAGAAGAATAAATGATTGTCAGAAATGATCGAGATACGCGTGATTAGCTCTATCTAGGGGTCCTGAAAGTAACGTTAAGTTGCATTTCTTATTGTTCTGCATTGTTGTCATTGAAGATCTAGAGGGCCGTGATTAGCTCTATCTAAGGGTCCTAGATGAATTCTGAAAAAGGTCTATTAGTTATGTATTATCTAATACGATGCTCGCCGTAACAAGTTTGTTTTAAAGGGATAGTCAGATGAAAAACTAAAAAATCACCAATTAGTCATTAGTCCATGAAATTCAGCTATGTGTAAAATACAATCGATATAGGTTGCTTCAATGCAAGAAAAAAAAATAGTGAACAATTAGCTATTCTACTAGGTTCCCTTCGGCAGCTCTGCTGCATTTTTCTTCTAAAGCGAAGTTCAACTGTATCGGTTCTGAGGTCGCTGCCCGCTGGCACCTTCCCGATAGACAGAGGACTCATTGTGTAACGAGTCCAGCCACAACACTCGGCGACAACAGATTGCAACTTTTCTACACATCATGTCACAAAAAAATTAATTGCTGGGTATTTTGTAGAAGTACACGTTCGTACTAAGAAGCATGTTATCGGTAGAGAAACGATGCACATTAAACCTCCTGATCGATTTTTGATCAGTGCCCTTTTTTAGCGGTGGTTTTAATTTCTCACGGCAACATTTTTTTTATATTGGAATTACCATGAGAAAAGTTGCTCGGTGCTACTTGGTAGCAACAAACCAAAAAAATCGCGTTTTCTTTAATTTTTTAACCGCCTGCTTTTAAAGTATGGTATCTTCTAGCTATGTTTTTATATTTAAAGGTGGACATCTACAAATGGTAGTTCTTTAGTTTTTCACCCGACTATCCCTTTAAACAATTCATTATTTATCACGAACACGCGGAGAAAATTTGCAATAATATCATACATAATAATGTGAGTGCACTTTTATATCAATGTAGTTTGATCGGTTCACCTTAGTGGAGAATTAAATATAACAGTTTTGCAAAGAACGTTTCGTTTATTTTCCTTTCGCTGTTTGTTGTGTACCACATTTTTAAACCACTTGTTTCCTAACCGAGCCTAAAAGTAGCACATTACACGACCCTTTATGACCTACAATCATTTGTAATGAAACCGTATGAGGCTGCACTGCCATTGCGTTTTGTTTCCACCACCGAACTAATAAATAACAAGTATTTTTTAACGCCCGTTATAAAACAATGAGCTATGTTGATAACATGGCCTCGTGTTTGTCTTCATTACGCGATACAGTTGCTGTTTTAATTACGCAGCCACCATCAGGCATTCCAGCAGTGTCACCGAAACACATTAGTGGAGTCACAGCGAGGATAAATCAGACATTACCCGCGTCACAAATAGTGTCAACATTATTTTATAAGCGTGAGTGAAGAATGATTGAAATTTATAGTCGGAAACGTTATTCAAAACGTGACGCTGGCACGCGCTCAAAAACTAGCTGTGCCTTTGTGACGCAACAATAGGGTCATAAAGCGATAGCAGAGCACATTAGGGGGGAGGGGGGGGGGGGGGGGGGGTGCAGAGCAAACAACGTTCTCTACCTTCAAGAGATGCGATGTACCAGGGGTGGTTTCTTACGAATAACGTTATGTTATGTAAACAAAACAAATGCCTCCAAAACACAAAGAGAAAGAAGGAAAGTACAAACGAAATCGAATATTTTGGGCTTGTTTTGTTGATCAACTTATTTTTCTTGTGGAAACAAGCACGTAAGTGGTTTCTATTCCCAATAAGACAACGTAAATCAGATTGAAAAAAGTAATTTTAATTATAAATTGGGAATGTATTATTTCTGACAAACTGCAAGAAAAACTGAACACTTATCTGGTCCAGCCGGGTGCAAAACAAATTAAGATATCTCAACATATTTGTTCTTCCATTGTGTGAGCCCATATTTGTAGCTTGCTCATAAGTGTTTGGCACTACTGTGATTTTCTTAGTTTTTGTGTGAATACTGAGTACCCCCTTAAAATAATTGGTCGGGTAAACATTTCTGATTTCTCTGTTCAGTCTTAATTCACATCAAAAAAATGATTCAGACTATTGCGTTATCCATATTATTTAATATCTTATGCATGCATAATTATGGCAGATATACTTATTGACACCCCCTTGCGTCTTTTGTCACGGGTAGTGAGTCTGGGGCACACCCCCCCCCCCCCCCCCCCCCCAGAAACGAAAAGTGTTATGAAGGGCTTGAAAAAAGACACTCCTAGGAATGTTAGCTATTGCTGATTTGAGAAAGACTTCCATAACTGCGTAACTGCGTGCGTACCTAGTTGTCACCTTGTTAGACATGGGGTCAAAAGCGGTCGGCATTGCCAATTTATTTATTACATTTTATTTTGTTAAGTGTTTTTATTATTGTTTCATAGTAAATTATGTGACATTATTTATGGTCCTCCTTTGAAAGTTTTACACTGAATTATAGGCGACATTAAATAACAATATAAAAATGACATAACGTTTTCACGTTGGTAATTTGAAAGAGTTCCGCCCGTCTCAGCTGACCGATGGTTCCGCCATTGTTTTGGAGACCACTAGACACACGTCGTGGTACTAAAGTGATTGGCTGTAAGTACCATACTATCGTGTTCGTGCAAGTACTATCGTGTTCGTGTATGTACTATCGTGTTCGTGTAAATACTATCGTGTTCGTGTAAATACTATTGCGTACACATGATGTCATCAAAAACATTTCAATCGGTCATCGGGAAACGGAGAATAAATTCATTCAACCAATTCGCGTGTTATGTAAAACAACCCCCAATAACAGGGTTGGTTACGAAGAGTCAATTTTACCAATTTGAAACATGATCCACCCCCCCCCCCCCCTCCCCCACAAATGTAGATTTATATAACATATTGACAACACGACAAAATAGCAAATTGATTACGCCGTTATATTGGATGACACAATCACTGGCATCATCATATAACGAACTGTGTTTCGAAAGGAAACCTACCCAGAAGCAGTTCAAAGTTCAAACTTCTATTCAAATGGTTATTCCTGTTGCTTTACGTTTTTTTTTTGTATTGCAATCAATGTATTGAGACGATGAAGGGTGATATGAAGAAGAAAGACAAATTACAAAAGACATGCCTGATACGGGATTCAAACTCACATATTTATGTAGATGGCACCTCAACCGCATGAGCCACGGCGGACGGCAACCAAACTAACAAGGCATAGTAGTCGTACAGCAACTATGGGAATGCTTTCGTCATCAATCAATGACGTGTTTACGGTCTCAGCGAACCCGAGCAGGTATTTGAATTAGCCACGGCCGCTGGTTGGCTGCCGCTCACCCACCCGTGACGGAAGCATTACCGAAGATGTTGTACGACGACTATAACAAGGTATTGTGGTATGTGGGTAGTTGGCAAGGAACGTACAAGCGCTGTAAGTATTGAAGAATCCCGTGTAATTTACCATGTAAGTGAAGAAAACACCGGGAAACGTTCAGTCAAGATTGCTGCAACGGGTATCGATCCAATAACCCTTGAGTTAAAGCCTTGTCTGCTACCACTTAGCCATCTTTATCTGTTGTATATACTATACTAAATGATGTTATGTCGTGTATGGTGTTCGTACATCGAATATACTATCAAACACTTTATACTACACATTTGGAGCCAATCCAGATGAGAATCTGATATTGTGTAGTGTTGTTATAAATATCCAATGTAATTTCAATATTTGCAATTCTGTTATTGGATAAATAAAATTTATATTAATAACAACAATAATAACAATAATAATAATAATAATAATAATGATAATAATAATAATAATAATAATAATAATAATAATGATAATGTACCTGCCATCTGGTGATGTGATAAATAAAGATAATAATAATAATAATAATAATAATAATAATAATAATAATAATAATAATAATAATAATAATAATAATAATAATAATAATTATAATAATAACAATTATATGATTGTTGTTATTGCCAATGCTGATAAAAATTAAAAATATGTAAACTCTATTATCTCAACACAAGTAAAACAGCAAAATGTAATTATAAAATATACTCGTTAGTTAATGATGAAAGATAACCAGACATAATTATTAATCATTGGTTTGACGTTAAACCTTGTGACAGGTCACTATGCACACATTGCGCAATTATATTTAAATATCAAAAATCGAATCGAAGCATGATTGTGTTTCATGCACAAAGTACAAAGCCCGGTGGATGCTGCAGATCTCATTAATGATGCCACGCGTTACCCCCTCCCCCCTCCCCCCTCCCCCACCCCCCACCCCCCACCCTCCAGATAGCATCACCCAGTCGAGCGAGCACAAATCTCCGATTCGTTTTGCCGGCGTTGACAACAATGGTCCCATTATTGTCCTATTTGGTGTTGAAATCACAACGAGGCATCTGTAATTGTTACGTAAATACAAGCAAAGCTCGAAAATTAATGTTCAACTGTCAAGTGTTCAGCAATGACGTCACTCGTGACAGATGGAAGGTTCCAAATTCAAATCAAGATTACACAGAAATGTATTCTTGTGGGTCCCATCTAAATGCTAATCACCAGTAGGACAGTTTTCCCCTCAGACAGAGCTCGATCCGCCACACCAAAACCCTTGCATTATTAACCACTAATCACGGGCCAAGATTAAATATGTAAACCAAGACAGACGGTGGGATGAATTTTAATAGTCTTTATCAAATGATGTTTGAATTATTTTTATTTTAAGAGAAAGAAAAAAATGTGGAATGAAGCAGAATGTAGATTTTTGTGAAGGGAAAATTTCGTATCGTAACTCGTAACAATGAAATGAACTATTATATTAACGTTTATTTATTAAATGACTCATAAGTGAGTGATTCATAAGTGATTGATTCATAAGTGAGTGATCCATAAGTGAGTGATCCATAAGTGAGTGATTTACAAGTGAGTGATCCATAAGTGAGTGATCCATAAGTGAGTGATCCATAAGTGAGTGATCCATAAGTGAGTGATCCATAAGTGAGTGATTTACAAGTGAGTGATCCATAAGTGAGTGATCCATAAGTGAGTGATCCATAAGTGAGTGATTTACAAGGGAGTGATCCATAAGTGAGTGATCCATAAGTGAGTGATTTACAAGTGAGTGATCCATAAGTGAGTGATCCATAAGTGAGTGATCCATAAGTGAGTGATCCATAAGCGAGTGATTTATAAGTGAGTGATCCATAAGTGAGTGGTCCATAAGTGAGTGATCCATAAGTGAGTGATCCATAAGTGAGTGATTTACAAGTGAGTGATCCATAAGTGAGTGATCCATAAGTGAGTGATCCATAAGTGAGTGGTCCATAAGTGAGTGATCCATAAGTGAGTGGTCCATAAGTGAGTGATTTATAAGTGAGTGATCCAAAAGTGAGTGATTTATAAGTGAGTGATCCGTAAGGGAGTGATTCATGAGTGATTCATGAGTGATCCATACAACTCTACTTAATTTCAGGGGGGAATATTATACAAACTAGAATAAGCATCCAAAGCGCTCGTTGTAGCTGCGGTTGTAGCTGCGGTTGTAGCTGCGGTTGTAGCTGCGGTTGTAGCTGCGGTTGTAGCTGCGGTTGTAGCTGCGGTTGTAGCTGCGGTTGTAGCTGCGGTTGTAGCTGCGGTTGTAGCTGCGGTTGTAGCTGCGGTTGTAGCTGCGGTTGTAGCTGCGGTTGTAGCTGCGGTTGTAGCTGCGGTTGTAGCTGCGGTTGTAGCTGCGGTTGTAGCTGCGGTTGTAGCTGGTAGCTGTGTTCTTTGTTCTTCATAAAACCGTATTGTAACAAAAAATACACCGGTTTCTTTTTTGATATTTCTTTATGCTAGTATCATCAATTAATAAGTAATAATGTGAGTCATGTAGTAAGATGATATTTGATGTACTTATTTCATACGTGTGCTTCGTTTATATAGGTTAGTGTAGTTTTGGTGTAGGAGCCGAGTTACATCTGATAGAGTAAGGGCCGGTTTTTCAATCAGTTTTGTAATCAGTGATTAGATTAACCAGAGCTATTACCAGCTTGAGAATGTTGTGATACTGTTAGTAACCAATTATCAAATGTCTCCTAATTACTCTTATCAAATTGATAGAATTCTTATTCCAGCGACTTCAAATTCGTATGTAAACTACATTGTATAAAAGTTCAAATCAGCAATATCATACTATTTATATACAAACTAATAAATAGCTATAATTTATATTGGTCAACATGTGTATTATGATGCAATAGTGTTTTGTTCAGGTAAAAAAACACACCTTTCAACAGTTATTTGAAAGAATTTGGTACAGACAGATCATTGTTGTCTAAACACTGGATGGACCATCAATTTACCAAAGGCTGGTTAGATACTTCCACGGCCTCTTTTAGATTGCATAATTTAATCTCTTTGTGAGCTTGACAAATGACTTCACTCATCTCAAGCAATAATAGCCAACCAGGAAAACATATACATACACTATTTTATTTCCTATTTATCAAACATGCAGGCTTATGAATTCAATAAATTAAAACTGAGTTGTGCTTTTTAAAAATTGTTATATCATATAGGCCTACAAAATAAGTTTGAACTAAAAAAAAAAACATTTTTAATATGTTTGGGCTGCATCTACATTTTACATTGACAATGTTGGTAAAAGCTTTGGTTACCCCAACCACTGATTAAAAAACTGATTGAAAAACCGGCCCTAAGTGAACTAGTAAATAGATGGATAGATAGATAGATAGAGGTCTTTATTAAGGGCGGGATTCAGGCCAGCAATGACTTATCTTCCATCCAACCTTATAACAAATAAAACATTTTGATAGACAACAAACAATAGACAATACATAGACATTGACTAATTGAAGTAAGAACTATTTAAATAACACTTCAGGAGAGCCTAATATTATCAGTGTTGATTGCATGAAAAATTTGAACACGCCCCGACCATTTTCAAGACAATTACTTCGAAATAAAACAACTAACCTGTAGTAAACTGTAAACAAAATATTTAAGGCCCTGTACAATTAGCAATAATGATTTTCTGTAGCAAATATTTTCCCAAAATTAGCGTTTAAAAACGTTTATAAAAACGTTGATAAAATACAAATTTTGACTCGTCATTTGTTTACTAAAAATGAAAATAAAAATGACAACCATTTATAAAAATAGTCAGAATTAGATAATTTGGGTGTAAATTAGAAAAATACCATATTCAGATTAATTCAATCATAGTCCACACGTTATGCATGAAAAAATCGAAAACTCCTGCAGGGTGTTGTGTAGCTAGCCTGGCTATACCACCCCCGCTACCTGACACTATAACCGTTCATTGTAACACATAACTACCCCATGTGGCAATGCAGGGTGTTGTGTGGCCGGCCTGGCTATACCACCCCCGCTACCTGACACTATAACCGTTCATTGTAACACATAACTACCCCATGTGGCAATGCAGGGTGTTGTGTGGCTATACCACCCCCGCTACCTGACACTATAACCGTTCATTGTAACACATAACTACCCCATGTGGCAATGCAGGGTGTTGTGTGGCCGGCCTGGCTATACCACCCCCGCTACCTGACACTATAACCGTTCATTGTAACACATAACTACCCCATGTGGCAATGCAGGGTGTTGTGTGGCCGGCCTGGCTATACCACCCCCGCTACCTGACACTATAACCGTTCATTGTAACACATAACTACCCCATGTGGCAATGCAGGGTGTTGTGTGGCTATACCACCCCCGCTACCTGACACTATAACCGTTCATTGTAACACATAACTACCCCATGTGGCAATGCAGGGTGTTGTGTGGCCGGCCTGGCTATACCACCCCCGCTACCTGACACTATAACCGTTCATTGTAACACATAACTACCCCATGTGGCAATGCAGGGTGTTGTGTGGCCGGCCTGGCTATACCACCCCCGCTACCTGACACTATAACCGTTCATTGTAACACATAACTACCCCATGTGGCAATGCAGGGTGTTGTGTGGCTATACCACCCCCGCTACCTGACACTATAACCGTTCATTGTAACACATAACTACCCCATGTGGCAATGCAGGGTGTTGTGTGGCTAGCCTGGCTATACCACCCCCGCTACCTGACACTATAACCGTTCATGGTAACACATAACTACCCCATGTGGCAATGCAGGGTGTTGTGTGGCTATACCACCCCCGCTACCTGACACTATAACCGTTCATTGTAACACATAACTACCCCATGTGGCAATGCAGGGTGTTGTGTGGCTATACCACCCCCGCTACCTGACACTATAACCGTTCATTGTAACACATAACTACCCCATGTGGCAATGCAGGGTGTTGTGTGGCCGGCCTGGCTATACCACCCCCGCTACCTGACACTATAACCGTTCATTGTAACACATAACTACTCCATGTGGCAATGCAGGGTGTTGTGTGGCCGGCCTGGCTATACCACCCCCGCTACCTGACACTATAACCGTTCATTGTAACACATAAATACCCCATGTGGCAATGCAGGGTGTTGTGTGGCTATACCACCCCCGCTACCTGACACTATAACCGTTCATTGTAACACATAACTACCCCATGTGGCAATGCAGGGTGTTGTGTGGCTATACCACCCCCGCTACCTGACACTATAACCGTTCATTGTAACACATAACTACCCCATGTGGCAATGCAGGGTGTTGTGTAGCTAGCCTGGCTATACCACCCCCGCTACCTGACACTATAACCGTTCATTGTAACACATAACTACCCCATGTGGCAATGCAGGGTGTTGTGTGGCCGGCCTGGCCATACCACCCCCGCTACCTGACACTATAACCGTTCATTGTAACACATAACTACCCCATGTGGCAATGCAGGGTGTTGTGTGGCCGGCCTGGCTATACCACCCCCGCTACCTGACACTATAACCGTTCATTGTAACACATAACTACCCCATGTGGCAATGCAGGGTGTTGTGTGGCCGGCCTGGCTATACCACCCCTGCTGCCTGACACTATAACCGTTCATTGTAACACATAACTACCCCATGTGGCAATGCAGGGTGTTGTGTGGCTATACCACCCCCGCTACCTGACACTATAACCGTTCATTGTAACACATAACTACCCCATGTGGCAATGCAGGGTGTTGTGTGGCTATACCACCCCCGCTACCTGACACTATAACCGTTCATTGTAACACATAACTACCCCATGTGGCAATGCAGGGTGTTGTGTGGCCGGCCTGGCTATACCACCCCCGCTACCTGACACTATAACCGTTCATTGTAACACATAACTACCCCATGTGGCAATGCAGGGTGTTGTGTGGCTATACCACCCCCGCTACCTGACACTATAACCGTTCATTGTAACACATAACTACCCCATGTGGCAATGCAGGGTGTTGTGTGGCTGGCCTGGCTATACCACCCCCGCTACCTGACACTATAACCGTTCATTGTAACACATAACTACCCCATGTGGCAATGCAGGGTGTTGTGTGGCCGGCCTGGCTATACCACCCTCGCTACCTGACACTATAACCGTTCATTGTAACACATAACTACCCCATGTGGCAATGCAGGGTGTTGTGTGGCCGGCCTGGCTATACCACCCCCGCTACCTGACACTATAACCGTTCATTGTAAAACATAACTACCCCATGTGGCAATGCAGGGTGTTGTGTGGCTATACCACCCCCGCTACCTGACACTATAACCGTTCATTGTAACACATAACTACCCCATGTGGCAATGCAGGGTGTTGTGTGGCCGGCCTGGCTATACCACCCCCGCTACCTGACACTATAACCGTTCATTGTAACACATAACTACCCCATGTGGCAATGCAGGGTGTTATGTATCTAGCCTGGCTATACCACCCCCGCTACCTGACACTATAACCGTTCATTGTAACACATAACTACCCCATGTGGCAATGCAGGGTGTTGTGTGGCCGGCCTGGCTATATCACCCCCGCTACCTGACACTATAACCGTTCATTGTAACACATAACTACCCCATGTGGCAATGCCGACAGCCACAATTAACAACAAATCCAAAACTAAAAGTGCAACAACGCAGATAGTTGTCGCGGTTTGTTGACGTTAAGCCCCCTGGAAGTAGTTATGCAAAGCAGGCGAGACCCTGGATGTAATGGCCGCCTAATGTTCACGGGGTTTCTGCTAACACACATTTTAGGTGGCGGGAAAACAGATGTAATTCTCTTTCAATAGCCATAAAGAATTGTGCCAAATAATGTTATTAAGGCTTCACAGGCGCTTTTGACCGTAAGGGGAAAGTGTTTCATTACTAAGTCCTTAGTTTGGTTTTCAAGTCCTATTCTGTAGGCCTACATGGCTACAGAGGGCTCCTACATTGGCCTTCCATTAGCCTTTTTACATTGAAAGTTAACGGTCTCCTGGCGCTGGATTGGCCTTAACTTTCAAATTTTTCTTTGTTAAGTGTGTTTCCTAATGTTTTATTTCATTAACGTCATATTGTCCTCCTTTAAATATCAGTTCTATATCTGAATGGGATAGACGTTAAATAAATAAATAACTTGACTGGGTCACTACGAATAATTCATTTATAATATAGTTCCAACAATCCGGTGTTATCACACAGCACGTGCAGCCAGTATTGACAGAGCCAACCCTTCACCTTGCGAGGTCGTGCCCAGTATGCATAAGGCACAAAGCACTCCCCCCAGATACTCCACTCGACCGTCCGACGCGCCTCTTTGATCGCAACTTCAAACCTCTTGGGAGAAAGATATTCCTAACTCGTCACACGCATCATCTCCTTCTATAACTCTTGAATGAATCAAAGTTAACCCTTGGAGGACGTGGCTGCGTCGGCGGCGGAGGGTGAGATGTCGCGGGGTCGGGGGGTGGGGGGGGGGGGGGGCAGGTGCGGACATCGCTAACCAAACTAGCAGCTATGCCGGTGATAATCAGAACTCACTGAACTTCCATTACAGAACTATTTAACAAGTTAGTTACGTATGTATTCACGTGACAACACAGCGGCCATAATGGAGGGGAAATGTATTTTTGTGCGAGAAATGCAAAATATTATTAATGTTGTCGACATTAGAAATACTTTGATAACAGTAACAATGGTGTATGTGGATCTAATGTTTCTCTACATAGGCAGCTTTGTATACACAGATAAGTCGAATCGGTTGCGAAGTAGCGCCAAAGTAAGGGGATAACGGTTCGATAAAATTATGCGGGGGAAAACGGTCGTTATAATGTAAAGATTAGTGTTTAATTTATTTTTATACTTTATAAGCGGATTGAAACAATATTTAGTGAAACTATTTACACAAGTTTTAAGAGTGTCTTCTGAAAAAGTATTGGGTTTATTTCATGGTAATTCTATTTATTTTAAAGGGGTTTTAATTTGTTTATTTTAATGGTTTTTGTCTGCTTATTTGGTTGCTTATTTACAGTGATATAGATACCGGCATCACGAAATATGATAGATTTGACAGCTATATTAAGGCGGATTCACAATTGAAATAAGAGTTGAAATAGTGAAATAGCAATAAGGTTTAAGCGAAATGGAACATGCAATAACAATGCTATGGTTCACAACTGTCACAGTGGATTGAAATAGTCATAAGAAATTATTCAATTCCATTTCTTATTTCAACTTCTTATGACGAACCAATCAAAGCTCGAGAAGAGAAGGCCTACTCCAGCCAAACCTGATATTATCGTCGTTGTTGTTGTTGTTATTGTCGTCGTCGTCGTCCACGTTAGGTCCGCTTCTTGCAAGCTTGTTTTACAACAATGAAACAAATGAAATGAATCGATGTACAAACATCAAGGTGTCAAACAATAAAATATTCTGATTTTGAAAACATATCTTCAAAACAAACAAGAAACATACAAAACTTTCACAACGTGATTGCCCATCATTAATTGTTTTAACTGGTGAGCAGTTACTATCGCCATACCTCGTTTTCTTCATAATGTTGCAATTTTATTATTTTGACAGCTCGTTGTTTGTCGGTGCTGGCGCTGCGAGTGGAAAAAAGTCGCAGTGCAAAACCCCATTTGGCCACGGCCTGCTATAGGTTTGGAGTAGGCCGTGACTTTGGCGTCAGATCCGGTCGAACAGTGCTCGATTGAAACGCTCTCCTATGTTGAAATAAGGTACTACGGGTCTGTTGTGAACCAGTTCGTTGTTATTTCACTATTTCACGGATTCTCATTTCAACCCTTATTTCAATTGTGGATCGGCCTTTAAATGACAAAGCCATATAAAGGGCGTATTTTAGGAAACTAGTTGTCTAGCCGGACACAGAAGCAAACAAACACAACGTTACCTATGTATACCGTAGAAAGAATGACAATCCAATAGAGTTCTTTATGTTGCTTTTAGTAAAACAATGAGCAAACTAATGTTACAGAACAGTAATTGCTATCCAACTAAACGCAATCTGAAACATTTAACAATTAACTATTGTCAGTCGAAAGTAAACAAACACGTCGCTTGGGCACACAACATGGCCG
Source organism: Isoperla grammatica (assembly GCA_945910005.1). Lineage (NCBI taxonomy): Eukaryota > Metazoa > Arthropoda > Insecta > Plecoptera > Perlodidae > Isoperla > Isoperla grammatica. The sequence goes on along the minus strand of OX246742.1, from coordinate 15,483,275 downwards.
CAACGCGCACTGTGTGAACACCCTATGATGGGGAACACTCTAGTCTTATGTTTGTATTCTGATACTTCGTTCTGAATACCAAAACAATTATATTCACATTCTTGGAAAAGATTTTCATTCATAATAGTTAGCTGAATAAAAAATTATATTTACATTTTTGGAAAAGATTTTCATTCATAGTAGTTAGCTGAATACAAAATTATATTTACATTTTTTGAAAAGATTTTGATTCATACTAGTTATCCGAATAAAAAAAAATATATTTACATTTTTGGCAAAGATTTTGATTCATAATAGTTAGCCTTATTCAAAAAATTATATTTACTTTTTTGGAAAAGATTTTGATATAGTTAGCCGAATTTTTTTTTTTTTAGTTTTTGGAAAGATTTTGATTCATAATTGTGAACTGAAAATTCTACACACGATAATGGCGGGAAAACAGGGCGTGACGTCAACGTGAGGGTACCAAACACATTCAAATAAGTTAGAAGAAAAGAACGAAGTTTTCGAACCCTCCAATCTGCTCTAACCAACGCCACGGTCACTAACTATAGTGTTTCGGAGCAGATCTGTCAAATGTCGGAGTCTCCTCTCTCCTGACCTAGCCCGATGTTGCTTAACTTGGTCGGTGTTCGTATAGAAACCGGCTTAGTGACCGCGGCTAAACCGGCACTGGCAACGTTCTTAGTAATTATTAGGTTAGTACTTGGTTGTACATTTTGGGATATATCTTTTCTACAGACAGAATTTTATACAACGATAAGTTCAGTTGTTTATGAGTATTGTTGTTTAACGGCTCACTTAGCTGCTAGGTTTTAGTCGTTTCGTTTAGTTTAGGGCGGATGCAGAGTCGAGTTATGTGATTTGTTTATGTTTGCTATGGAGTTTGTTCCCCTTATGGAAAATATCATGTAATAAAACAATTCCATAGCAACAAATCCTGTACTTAACTTGGCACTTGACTGTGCATATCTCGTACAATAGACTAAGGGACCTTTGACCCATTCTACCTCGGGCCCAGATGGGCTGAGAGTAAATTTAATAGCTATGCTGTGAAGTTATCGTCTACACATATAACCACAACAGATGCTACACTGCAATCTGTATCAAGTCTTTTTTAAGATTAACATAAATTAATATACAAAATAAAATTTGTTTCAGTTCATATCTGTTTGACACTCTCAACAATATGAGCTCATATTGTTGAGAGTGTCAAACAGATATGAACTGAAACAAATTTTATTTTGTATATTAATTTATGTTAATCTTAAAAAAGACTTGATACAGATTCTATCTCACACCATCCCCTACCATAACCACCCTCAAAAGATCCACCCTTATCCAATCAACCTCTGGCCATACAACTAAACCGCAGCATATGTTCGGCCAGCACCTCACATGACATGAATCACGCACCCCTCCCGCCCTAATACGCATTTACAAGTACCAATTCATCGGCCATATTGTTCCAAATCCAATCAAAGCTCTCCTGACCTGAGGAGAACCTCACTAGAAGGGGGGGGGGGGGGAGGGGGAGGGAGTTCAGCCTCTGCTTTATGGTATTTTATTTCACGCCTATCTAATAAAGACGTTCAACTCTGGTAATACGTTTGGGCGAAGTTAATTATATACTTAGCAGATTTTCGCGTTAGAGTCCATAACCTCTCATGAGAGGAGTTCAGATTAAGTCTTAAACAATAAGAGTCGTGAAGGCAACGGGCTGCGAAGGTCACCGCGTGCTTGGTAGGCTGTATTGTATAGGGACTCTATAATTATTGGTAATACCGACCAAATGTTGGGAGATAATTCAGATATTCGCTGGTTTCTGATGGAAATGTTTATGAGAGTCGGTCAGAGTGGATGTTTTATAACCGACCTCAGTGGTGTATGGGGCAGGAATGGTACAGAACGGCTGCCGGTACCGTTGTAGTATTTAAACATATCTTTGTATTTATTGTCTACGCGCTCAGTTAAAAGAACTGATTCGCAATGGGGAACATTATACACACAAGTTATGTGGTTCTTTGCTATGACGGCTCCAATGTAATCGTTTGCATATTATACATAATGACTACCCGCTACACCACTGCACCATATAGACAGATATAAGTTTATTGCCGAAGTCAAAAAACCATAGCCCAAACTGGAATCGAACCCTGGACCGTCTGCAATGGAAGCTGAAATATAATATTGAATATTTATGTATGAATTGGCCCCATACTGCATGTTGTGCCATTTAACAGTGACCAGTAGTATAACAACGGATGATTAACAACGACGCATGATGATGAAGAAGGGAGGAGGGGAAGCCTGGTACCGGCACGTAGCCTACTCATGTCGAAAAGTACCAAGGGGACCATCAGCTTTACGTCCCATCCGAAAAGACGGTGTAACTTTGACCAGTCATATATAGGTTCCTCCACTAACCTGGACTGCCGAGCTGTTGACGAGAAGAACGAAGCTGTTGCACAAGGTTTCGAACCCTCCCTCTAACAAACAGTAACTAGTGTTTCAGAGGAGAGTGGTCACCCATCCATCTCCTGACCTAGCCCGAGGTTGCTTAACTTCGGTGTTCGTATGGGAACCGGCTAAGCGACCGCGGCTAAACCGTTGGCTCCAATATTAAAACTAACGATACAAATATTTGTTTAAAATATTGTTTGTATACTCAGTATTGTAACTACCTATTCGTTTCTTCGCTAGCTTTATATTATGACTTTTGGTACAACGTGAAAGCGTGTCGATAGTGTGGTTTTAAGAGAGTTATTGAAATTAAGATATATGTGTATATAGTTATTGTACCAACCGCTAAATGTATTTATACGCTACTTCTATAAATAAAGCTTAATATAAGTATGTTAATGTAATCACATATTTGGCCAAGCTAACAATAATTCATTTAAAAAAGGTTAAGCGATATTAGCAGTAATGGGGTGTATACCTATAGGGGTAGGCCCTACGTATAATTTGAATCCAGACATATAATTGCCTATATACTATTATCGAATCGCGTCATAAAATATAAAACAGCAGGTATTAAATCATTTTATGTATAGAGACCCCAATATTTAATGTAACACCATACCATTATACTCAATGTAAATTAGAAGGTTCAAAATAGTAATAAGTTTCCAGAGGAAAGTCCCCCTTGCCCTCTTCTAGTGACTAACATGGTATATGAGAGTATTTAAATAGTTCGTAACGAATGTTCGAGGGCTATTCGACTAGGCCCAATACCTGACGGACGGAAATATTCAGCCACGATTTCCGGTATAGGTGAATCGAACCACCAACCTCCCGAGTTAAGAGCCTCGTGTGCCTCAGTCAGTACACATCCACCTTATGCCTATAGGGTGTAATCACACATTGCGCATGGTGGCCATACTGGAGGCCACAATGGCATGTGATGGTACTGTAGTTCATTGTTACGTACTATTGTGTCAGCTGGCATTTGGTTGAAGTTCAACTGTTATCCAACTTTGGTTTGCTATTATTACTGAAAATTAACTTTAATAAATTCTCTTATTTCGGTCACTTTTGTTGTTGTTTGTAATGGCACAAGTAATCATTTCCGTAAACTTTATCGGGGGATATACGTGTTCAAACTCTCGTATTTCCCCGTAAACAATATATTTGTTTTCTATTGACAGCTAAATGAAACTTGAAATAGTACTATAGGTGGCCTCCAATACGGCCGATGTTACGTCACGTGAATACTCCCTATAGTACACCATAAGGTTAGCTGATGATTCTCGTTGCTTTGTCTCTATTATTGCAGTCATGCTATTCGAGACGATGAGAGATTATACATGATGGAAACTACTAAAACTATGTCTTACGCGGGACTCGAACCCACGTCCCTAGGTGGATAAGGACGCTTAGGACCTGCGCCCAAACCGCGTGAGCCACAGCGGATGGCATAATTCAATCATAGCTTTGCAAGGTTCTGAATGTCAATGCCCGAAATATTATGCAAGTACACAATAAACAGCATAGCTATAGGTTCTGTTTGTAAGTGAAATATTTGCATTTTATTTCCAGATAAATCTCAATTATAGTTTGCAACATGTACGTATATATCAATTTCAAATAATTCAAGTGAATATAAGTGAAAACCATGACAATGTAATTTTAATTTCAAATATGGCCGAAAGTTTGATTAACACTGTATATAGGGTTAACGTCAATTTTATTAAAGCAATACTATTTGAATATTGAAGTGACAGCAGATTACCACCAGCGTGCCCTCATAAAATCACACAAAAACACCAACCGTCAAATTAGGAAAATCCAACTAAAACTCACAGCACCCAATTATATTCACCCCACTGAAATTCATCACAATTTATTTCGAACACAAATATTATTACATCCTTTTCCCTTCCCTCCCTCCTCATCCCATTTTAATTTCATCATCCCAGCCTCCCGTGACGTTGCGGATTTCATTCCGCCACTAATCGAACATAACTCTACACCCCCTTTCCGCAAACATCCGCCCACCAAACAAAACTTTAAACACATTGCAAATTTATAAGAAAAGTAAGAAAAGCTGGCACGGTAACATAAGGTTAGCTTTGCTAGGTTCTGAATGTCTCCCCAAAGCCCGAAATATTATACTTTACGAAAGAGGACCACCAAAGGATTGTTATGTTTTCATGTTTGGTGTTTTACTGTGGTTTATGTTGCTGTGGGGATCTGTTAGGTCCCCGATGCCATTTACTTTATAATAAGCTTAGAGCGAGACAGAAGATACGCGGCTCTGTTGGAGAGAGAGAGAGAGACAGAGTTTTAGTTTATTTTCACGGGCTGGCGAGCGCTGGGTAGCGCTGCCGAGCGGTGCCGAGCGGTATGTCGTTATGCGCTGATCATTTCTGACATCACCCCTAATAGAAATGTAATAGAAACGAGACTTCTGCTGGGCCGGAAAATTGAAAGCTTCAACGCTGAACAGGAGACGGCTTATACTATACACAAGTCGAAACAAATTTTCATAAAGCCGGGCGAAAAGCGAAAAGCTCAAAAGAGATTGCTATGAGCCGTAACGATGCGGCGGGTACGGACAAGTTGGAGGAAGTGGTGATGTTGGCATTGGAAATAATGCGCTTGAAAATGTTGGCAAATCTGTGAGCGTCCGTAAATCCACCCTTAACGCGTTTCTCTTGTGCTATTTAATTTGGAAAACAGAACCAGATCTAATAAGAACACACATATGGAATACAATAATTCAATACTCTATTGATTTTTCACTCAGCTTCTTTTTCAAACCAGAAATTTAAAAGATATTTTGGAGCATATAAAAACGAATGGCACTTCAAATGGATGAGTGGGTTTTGAACCAATCACAGAAGGCGCACGGCGGACATTTTCTTATCAGTCTATGATAACAAGGACCAAGCATGATGGGTTAGGGGCGCGAAGAATGAGGTCCCCGTGTCCCTATAGTTAAACTTCTCGGCCACGAGTGTCTAAATAGTTCGCTGCATTCTTAACAGAAGACGAGGCAATCTAGAGCGTTATCATCACTTGAGAAATGCGCGCGATATCATTTAGAATTAAATATATAGAAATGATATACAGGAAAGTTATCTAAATCTATTATTATATACATTTAAACATTTATGGTTTAATTTCAACGAACGGATCTATAACTAAAGTTATGATGAAAACGTATTGCACAACGTTCGCGAAAAACTTAGGTTAAAGAAGTCCGTATTACATTTTTATTATTATTCATTCATTTTTATCATGTTGTCATGCATACTTTAAGAATTAACTCTAACCGGTATATCCTTTGTAAACCATTTCTATAACTGAATACTTACTTACTAGATACAATAGTTCAGCATTTTCTGGAACGCTCTCCCGGGCTGGGCCCTCTAGAGCAGATGAAGGAATATACAGAGGTAAAACGCGTTAGCCCGAGGGCTGGGGTGATAATACAAATTGAGTGCAGAGATGACTAGGAACCTGCTACAATGGAGTCAGTGTGAAAAACCGAGAAGGAAACTGAATTGGTGTTCAGTAGGAGCGAGGCGAGCCGTCACAGTCTAGGGCTGAACCATCTGAATAGGATAGACACAATAAATTGGAGCGAGGGGGGGCCGTCTCAGTCTAGGGCTGAACCATCTGAATAGGATAGACACAATAAATTGGAGCGAGGGGGGGCCGTCACAGTCTAGGGCTGAACCATCTGAATAGGATAGACACAATACATTGGAGCGAGGGGGATCCGTCTCAGTCTAGGGCTGAACCATCTGAATAGGATAGACACAATAAATTGGAGCGAGGGGGGGCCGTCACAGTCTAGGGCTAAACCATCTGAATAGGATAGACACAATAAATTGGAGCAAGGGGGAGTCATCTCAGTCTAGGGCTGAACCATCTGAATAGGATAGACACAATAAATTGGGGCAAGGGAGAGCTGTCTCAGTCTAGGGCTAAACCATCTGAATAGGATAGACACAATAAATTGGAGCAAGGGGGAGTCATCTCAGTCTAGGGCTGAACCATCTGAATAGGATAGACACAATACATTGGAGCGAGGGGGAGCCGCCTCAGTCTAGGGCTGAACCATCTGAATTGGAGCGAGGGGGAGCCGCCTCTGTCTAGGGCTAAACCATCTGAATAGGATAGACACAATAAATTGGAGCGAGGAGGAGCCGTCACAGTCTAGGGCTAAACCATCTGAATAGGATAGACACAATAAATTGGAGCGAGGGGGGGCCGTCTCAGTCTAGGGCTGAACCATCTGAATAGGATAGACACAATAAATTGGAGCGAGGGGGAGCCGTCACAGTCTAGGGCTGAACCATCTGAATAGGATAGACACAATAAATTGGAGCGAGGGGGGGCCGTCTCAGTCTAGGGCTGAACCATCTGAATAGGATAGACACAATAAATTGGAGCGAGGGGGAGCCGTCACAGTCTAGGGCTAAACTATCTGAATAGGATAGACACAATAAATTGGAGCGAGGGGGAGCCGTCACAGTCTAGGGCTAAACCATCTGAATAGGATAGACACAATAAATTGGAGCGAGGGGGAGCCGCCTCTGTCTAGGGCTGAACCATCTGTATAGGATAGACACAATAAATTGGATCGAGGGGGAGCCGTCTCAGTCTAGCGCTGAGCCATCTGAATAGGATAGACACAATAAATTGGATCGAGGGGGAGCCGTCTCAGTCTAGCGCTGAGCCATCTGTATAGGATAGACACAATAAATTGGATCGAGGGGGAGCCGTCTCAGTCTAGCGCTGAGCCATCTGAATAGGATAGACACAATAAATTGGAGCGAGGGGGAGCCGTCACAGTCTAGGGCTAAACCATCTGAATAGGATAGACACAATAAATTGGAGCGAGGGGGAGCCGCCTCTGTCTAGGGCTGAACCATCTGTATAGGATAGACACAATAAATTGGATCGAGGGGGAGCCGTCTCAGTCTAGCGCTGAGCCATCTGAATAGGATAGACACAATAAATTGGAGCGAGGGGGAGCCGTCACAGTCTAGGGCTAAACCATCTGAATAGGATAGACACAATAAATTGGAGCGAGGGGGAGCCGTCACAGTCTAGGGCTAAACCATCTGAATAGGATAGACACAATAAATTGGAGCGAGGGGAGCCGTCTCAGTCTAGGGCTGAACCATCTGAATAGGATAGAGTCAATAAATTGGATCGAGGGGGAGCCGTCTCAGTCTAGAGCTGAGCCATCTGAATAGGATAGACACAATAAATTGGATCGAGGGGGAGCCGTCTCAGTCTAGGGCTGAACCATTTGAATAGGATAGACACAATAAATTGGATCGAGGGGGAGCCGTCTCAGTCTAGGGCTGAACCATCTGAATAGGATGGACACAATAAATTGGAGCGAGGGGGGCCGTCTCACGTCTCAGTCTAGGGCTGAACCATCTGAATAGGATAGACACAATAAATTGGAGCGAGGGGGAGCCGTCTCAGTCTAGGGCTGAACCATCTGAATAGGATAGACACAATAAATTAAATAAATAATGCCTTACAATAATGTACATGTTTGTTTCTTACAGAATGACCCCCAATGAGACAACGTTATGATACATAAACTATGACAGCCTAGAGATCATAAAGCAACTAAGCCAGCAATGAAGCTTATGTCATAATCGGTCAAGTCATGCGGTCTTTGGGATCGTCATTCAAGCTTTCTGTGTCTATAAAGTAAAATATAATTAAAATAAATAAATTCGTGTTTATAGAGTCTACCCACTCAGTAACAAGACTGATTTTCAGTGGAGGACTTGAATTCAAAGTGACAACCAACACTGTAGGCTCCGAACACCATCGACGAGTGAGCGATAACCAATCAGAGATCTATATTTCAAATATGAAACATAAGAATCAGTGATTGGACAGTGCGAACACCTGCGGACGAATGCCAGATTCAACAAGGCCGATTCAGAACAACTTTGAATTTATTGAGTGCTTCGTTGCTAGGACGGCTCCAAAGTCACCGTTTACTTATTCCTAAGCCAAGACGTGATGCAATTGAATCCTTATTAGAAGCTAAAAAACTTTTGCCTGAAGCGGGATTTGAGCCCGAGACCTTCTGCATTGGAAGCAGGGATGCTAACCACTGGACCAACGAGCCACCTAAATACTTCAGTCATGCTTGAGAACAGTCTTAAATTATCCCACTTTTAGTAATACACCCACGTTCGCTGTCCGAATATTTACCTGTATTAAGTCATTACGTCCCGACCGCATTTTTCCACACAAAACATTTAATAACCTTAATTATTTTGTCGATATTGCTTCGCCGTGATAGGAAAGAATCGATAAGTAACGTCTAAAATCTATCGATAATTTCCCACGAGAATAAATCAGACCATCACCGCCAGGTGGCAGACCGGAGCTAGCGGCCATTATTGTACCAGGGCGTGAAGACACCGGGGCAACAGGCCGCGGTGATAGCTGCGCGTCACTCTGGCGCAGATATACACGCGCCCTTATTGCTGCACGGTGCGGTCATACTTCTCATACTTTCTACTAAAAGTCCATGGACTATATTTTGTAGGTTCTTGTTACATCTAAACATATTTACCTGTATACGCCCAGTGTTTTTAAATATACTAATCTGTTATCAAACTGTGATGAACTCGGGTTTCTAATTTTATATTTCAGACTAAACTACAACACACACATGAAGGGGCCATTGATTGATTGATTATTTGAGTTTAACGATACTCGACAACTATGATCATATGACGTCGGGGGGTTGGTTGAAAGAAAGGGGCAAGTAGGAGGGCGTTGAGGAGAAGACTAAAGGGTACGGAAAGAAAGATGGAAGGACGTGGACTGCATTTCGTCTGGCTTCTCCCCGGCGACCTGTCCAGCAAGAGTGGCCCTACCAGAAGCATACGCTTCCGCCTGCACAGCTCTTGGGGTCACCAAAGCACGCAAACCTGCCCACCACGATAAGGTAGCAGTCCATGTAACAAGGGGGCATTTGGTCGGCGACCATGATTCATATGTGTATATATATACTACACCCACTGGAGGTGAACACGTTTTGAGGTTTCTCTGCCGTAAGTGACCTGTAAAGTCACATTCTCACCCCTCAGAAGGGGGAGGGGAATAACACTCTCCCCTCCTCCCTCAACAGGGGGACAAGGTACCCCCCCCCCCCTGGATCCGACGCCGCTGTGACGTAGTTGCACCCTGCATTGTTCTACCCTTGTTTGTCCTCCTGTCAGGGCCACCCTTGATATGTCCTGTTTACTGAGAGATTGTCACATTGTGACTTCAATGTTTTCACGATATGACCCAGCTACACGTGTAAAACAAAGTAGATGACCAAAGCACTTGTGTCTCTACCGCATTGAACTGCCTAACGGCTTTTTATTTATAATATATGCTTGTTTATTTCTAAATTTATTAATTTATTTATTTATTTACTTATGAAAAGAATTGTTGATATATCAGAACTTGCGACAATAGCTTACACAATTGCAAAGATCGAAAGTAAAGTCGTTCCGAAACAGCCTAACCGTGCTTTCGTCACAGACGACTGATTCGTCGTGGCCAATGGCGAGGCCCAATTTTCAAATAGTGATCACTGATTGGTCGCGACTCTCTCGTCTATGACGCACACATAGGTCAGGGGCAAGTTACAAGTATCCAGTCTCATCCATCTATAGTCAGTCGTTTGAACACGTCGTTATTGCGCCGATATCTTGACGCAACGCAGCGCTAGTCGTTTTGCCGGGCGATTTATGAGCGTATGCCTGCCACACCTCCCCCCATAGATAAACATCCAATTTACAATAAAAAGTGCCTTATTTAAAGATTCCTAACTGGAAAACAATAGCCGCCTGCCAGGCGGTGCCATATTGCTAATTGGAATCCTTTCTTGATCAGATAACGTAGCGGGGTGTTTGGCTCAACACAGCTGTGAACATTGCCTTCATAGCTCTGCTTGTCGTACTAGCGTGGCGGGGTGTTTGGCTCAACACAGCTGTGAACAAGAGACATTGGGATAGTTTAGGTCCTGTGTTTAGAGGTGCTGTAGATTCAGATATATCCTGCATAGCTCTGCTTGTCGTACTAGCCTCGGTATTAATTTGATGATGATCCACTAAATATCTTTATGATCGGGACTCCGGGGCTAACTTATTTCACCATGACTACCACTTGTCAGCAGCTTTGACATTAAGTCAGCTGACGCCTAAAATATTGAGCCTATAAGGCTCGCTATTACAATCTCGACATAATATTCTAGAATAGATAAAGTTATCCTCGGGATAAGCAACATTTCAAAGCTTCTGATTGGTGGTTGCCATGGGTACACAAGTTATTCCAAGGATAAATAGTTAGAGCGAGACCGTAATCCCGGGCCGAAATATTTAGTATAGGGCTAAACGGAAACAATTCTTCTGCGATTTGTGGTTACCATGGAGAAAACAAGTAAGTCCCGGAGTAAATATTTAGCGGGCGTCATAAACCGGAAGTTATTCCCCTAGTATGACAGGCAGAGCTATACGGGGCACATTCTCTCCAGGCCCTGACGTAGAGAGAGAACCCTAAATATTTAGCCCTCCACTTACTTGGTTTCTCCACGGCAATTGGCAACCACCGATCTGAGTCGTGGTTGTATTGGAGAAAACAAGCTAGCGGTGGAATATTATGAATAAACTGTATCACACAGGCCTTCAAGAGTTGACGCTATGAGCTGAAATAATCATCCCCAGTGCAAATCTAGGTGGTGTGTGAATGTTCCGATGCTAGAGTGAAGATATTTTAAGTTTGACATAATTTAAAAGTTCCACCCCCTAGTTATGTGACAACTGCCCAACGTAACAAATATGACTGATTATAAATTATATAATATGATATGAATAAATATGATGTGATTGTCTGTTGGTCACAGGTTATTCATTGGGCAGGATGAATTAGAAAGAGTGACGGTTGCTACCTTTCTTGGAATGAAAGTAGATGAAAATCTCTCATGGAATGAACATGTAACTTTTGTATCAGGGAAAATTTGCTCAAGTATTTATGTAATTAAGCAACTGAAACAGTTATGCAACAAGGATTTACTAAAAACAGCTTACTATGCATTGGTTGAGTCGCACATTACCTACGGGATTATTGTCTGGGGAAATAGTAGTAAACAAAATACTGAAAAAAATTTTAAGCTGCAAAAACGAGTAATTCGCTGCATATAAGGGCTAAAGAAAAATCAATCATGCAGATCACATCTTAAAGATCAAATCTTATCTTTTATCACATTTTAAAGCACTAGGGATACTAACAGTACCAGCTATATACGTTTATAAGACTACACTCTATTTTAGACAACATTACCTACAACTATGTACAAAAAACTCTGATATGCATCAATATAATACCCGAAACAAACACAACTCTTTCGTACCAACAAGCAGGCTAAAACTAATTGACAAAGCACCAAAGCATGCCGGGAAAAAGCTGTATAATAATTTACCAAATAGTATTAAAATTATTACTGATATCAAGTCTTTTAAAGCAAAACTATATGAATTGTTACTAGGAGAAGAACCATATAATATTGAAGACTATTTCTACAAAAGGAAATAATATAAAATAGAAACCTTACAGCCACTCTCATTCCCATCTGTGATTTATGTATACCACTGTGACTACATTTTTTCTATTAGGCTACTACAACTCATGTAAAATTTGTATAGTTTTAATATATAAACCATATCTATGAAACACATATAACATTTTTATTGTTGTGACTTATGTATATTTGACAAAGCTGATATTACAAATATAATTATCTTATTGTATGTAATGTAATCTAAAAAGCTGATAATAAAAATGAAATGAAATGAAATGAGGTGTAAGGGGTGGTAGCAGATGAGGGAGAAGAGCATCAAACTAAGGACTTCTCACTTCAGCTGCTGTGAAGACGGTTTCAAAACAAAGCTGATGCGTTTAAATTACAGTCGTGCCTAAATGTAGGCCCATGTAGTGATAATAATAAAAACTACTTTACTTATCAGGCTGCCTAAAAAAGATTGTATGGACGGTAAGCTTAACATACGAATATAAAAATTGTGCATAATTCATAAGGATGTACGAATAAAAAGCTATTATTTATTTTGAATTAGCACCCACTAAATTCAAAACAAAATTACGGATGTGTTAACGAATTTTTAAAATGACAAAATACTGCAATTTCATGATTAAAAAAATAATAATTTTACAAAATCAACACTTATTGTAACATTTGTTTATATGTAACATTATTTGTAACATTATATGTAATCCATGCAACATAAAACTCTTTCCTTTGTTGTCAAAAGCGTCCTGTAAATACTGTTATTCATTTGAGAATGCAGGACAAAGAAAAACAGTTATTGTGAACAAAATGTACATTGAAACCTTTACTTATACAATATTCCAAGAAATAATGTTACACATTGTATGTTCTTGACTCATAATAGGCCATATTATGCTGTTGTACAGTTAACTCCTCATATAACTATTTCAGTTATCACTAAAGCCACTAAGACCGCTGGCGCTACCCCATCCCCCACGGAGTCATAACATACACGATACGACTAACAATTATAAGTCCACCACGCTACGCTAGATAGCTCCACTTAACAATGTTTATAATCTTCACCACGCTAGGCTAGATATAGTTCCACTAAACAATGTTTATAATCTTCACCACGCTAGGCTAGATATAGCTCCACTTAACAATGTTTATAATCTTCACCACGCTAGGCTAGATATAGCTACACTAAACAATATTTATAACCTTCACCACGCTAGGCTAGATATAGCTCCACTTAACAATATTTATAATCTTCACCACGCTAGGCTAGATATAGCTCCACTTAACTATGTTTATAATCTTCACCCCCACATGATACAAAATGTATTACTTATATGTTTTCAGAAATGTATTTGATGTACAAAATGTATTTAGAAAAATACATTATATGGTGTTGGATAATACATTACATAAGTCTCCAAATTGGCCCAATTTCTTATATTTTAAATATATTAATAAAACTGTTTTAAAAGTATTAATAATATAGTATTCATAATAGAAAAATATATATTACAAAACAGTAATTCTGTAATGTAATAATAAGATATTTTGTATAATATACACATTATATATTATGAATAATGCATGTTTAATATATTGAGAAAAATATTTTTAAAATGCATTGTAAAGAATGTATTTTTAAAATATTATTAGTAATGTATTACAATAATATTTTTACTAAAGCATAAATAATATGTTACAGGTAATATATTATTAAGCTATCATTTCAAAAGCTATTCAGAATACATTGTGCATAATCTTCTTCTTCTCAAATGCCCACATTTGGCTATTATGCCATCATGCTGGATCTGGTCAACCAGTAGAGACACGCTTCTTTCTCCACCCTGTTCATGCCGCTCGGCATTGCGTCACGTTCACCTGCCAGTTTTGGACATACAAACAGGTGGCTCCTATCCTGCTCCCCTTTTTCACAAATAATGAAAATATTATTGATGAAGCACTAATAATATATTGTAGAATTATTTTGGAATTTGGATAATGTATTTTGGATGTATTTGGGAAATATTAAGTGGGTATTAACCTAGAACTAGCGTTTTAAGCAGTTTCATACGTAATGCTTCACCCCTTCTACAAATGTTTCTTTTTCAGAGAATAATAATTCTGCCATTTTTGTGTTGTCATAATTAAAACATAGCCCACCCCTGTAATTTCAAAGTTTTAGAGCTACATACCTAATACTTTGTTGGTATATTAAAGGTAGACATACATATATTATGTTGAAAACTGTAGCAAGTTTATTTCTATTTTAATAGCTTTTAAGTTATTATGTGTTGGAACAAAAGTTTTGTCACTTTCTCAATCGAGAAAGTCATAACTTTACAACTATTACAAATCTAATAAAAAAATATACCTATAAAGTTAATAATTGTTGTGATATACTAAAGATATAAACACAACAATGGCAGCATTATTATTTATTTTAAATATATTATATTCATGAGGGAAGCGTCAGGCATGGCCAGCCGGCTTCAATGTATCTAGAGGCCAGAATATGATGGGATTGATTTCCTATCCCGTACCCGACTTCATTGTTGGACACAGGGAGCAGATATAAACAAAAAAAATATTTGGCAACCCTACACTTCCTTTGCATGACTACAAAATTTCAGTTTAAAATAAACACATTTGTATAATAGGTGAATAATTAAGTAAAAATGCATAAAACAATGTCTAGTTTTTAATTCCCACTTAAAAAAGGTCACAGCCGCATGTGTGAATACTTGCATATTATAAATTATAATGTCAATCAATTTGTATATGATTTGAAGAAAAATATAATAAAAAATAACAATATTAGTAATTTGGATTGTTTCCAAGAGGAAAATATTAGCCTAAAAGTTAAACATGATCCAGTTTATTAAAACCAATATTCACACAAGGGATGCCTAGTACATAATGATTATTATAAAATAAATAATGTAGCCTAATCAATTTGATGTTGTAATAACATACTTTATTTATAGGAAGAGTAATATATAAGATTTTATATTTATAAGATAAAAAATGTAATGGTCGATTCACAAAATGATTAAAGGTTTAAGATTGAATTTCTAAAAAAAGCCAAAATCAGTAGTACCTAACGCGATATAGGCCTAACACAAGGACTAAGTGACCAGTGGTTTTGAAAAGAAAAATAAGTGCCCACCGATTTGAAGATCAAGTTTTCGGGATTTCCATATTTCACGACATTTTTTAAACGATTTTACGATTATTATCAGGTATGTTAATGATAATTGTACTGTACCTATTATCAATGAATATCAATATTATTGCGATATACCAATAATCACAGCAACTTGATTTTATATTTTATTTTGGCACCCGCTCAGCGGCCACCTAGCACTCTCCTAGCTTGACAGGCAACATCGACACGATTATTTTTGGCGCCGATATTATCATGCTTCATATTTTTTCTAGACTATTATTGAAACCGCTATGGAATTTCATACCAAATAATAACGATTGTATTTTTATTATATTACGAACATTTTATTTTGACAATAAAACGGAGTTTGATAGTTAGTATTTGACTAGGACTAAAATGATATTTAATGGCAACTACCCTCCTAATAATTCTCGACTCAATACACGCAAGTAGGCCTACTCAACTCGGTACTGGATTTGAACAAGAAAATGTTAACTTGCACACCCAACCACATTTAAATCTAGACTATAGAATTATTAACAAACTATAAACTCTTCTCTCGAGTGAGCAAGACCTCGGTCGAAAAAGTTAAAAATATGTATGGCGTACGTATTGTAGAAAACTGAAAAACGTGACTGCACAGCCCTAAACCCTAATTCTAAAAACTAAATCTTAAACCTTCTACCATGTGCATGGGTAAATGAACATTTTACACTGCAGTTAGAGCATTCATTTTTTGATTCCTTATATCATAAGGCTGATAGTTTGTTGTCGACAATCCCTCCGAATTGTCCCTTCTGTATGGCGGGGAATTTGACCAAAGCTGCTTCTGAAACAAAAAATGACAATGCGTTGCAGCACGTAGACTATCACACACATCTAAAAAAAATTAGTTTTTAATTAGTTTTACATTTTTGTATTTAAATAATATTATTTAATATTTAAATAAATAAAGAAAATAATAATTATTTATAGGCCTACTTTTCTAGTAATGGCACAAAACAGTTAAGACTACTACTGTATTTATATTTTCGATGTAGGTAAGGGTGGTCCCAGAACCAAAAAATAAAATGAAAAAGACAAAACGGAAATTTGTTTTGGGAATGTGACTAGTTTTATGACTGAAGAAATGGTAAAGTTTGTTGATGTTAAACATAATGAGTTCCAGTTGATTGGTTGCAATATTTTACTGTCTGACAAACATCTAAGACAATATTTTCATGCATGCATTTTGGTCATGCATCCCAAGAAATGTAGGCCTATTGTTGATATATTATTTTCTTGTTCTCTGTTGCCATAGCAGAAAATTACAAATTATGTCAAGCGGAAGAAATAATGCGGTGACCGAAGTTATAAACATTGAACTTACATTGCTTTATTTGCCTAGTCGCACCATTCACAGCTGATTGTTGTCACTCAGTGATGTGCAAATTCTAAATTTTGGGAACACTAGGCCTACCTACCTAAATTCAATTGCAAATAATTTTGGAATTTCTAGAAAAAGCTAGTAAAAATACTACTACTATACATACTAAGAATTATCAAGTCCCATAATTTATGGTATGTTAAGTTTTGAAAATTATGGCTTGGTCATGTATCGAAACCACTGCACAGCACGGTATGTGAACAGATTCACTTTCAAGTAGTGACAACTTATTCTGCTTTTCTGTGCGAACTTACACACAATTGCGGAATCAGCAGCCGCCCACCGTTTGTATCAACCGTGCATTTGATAAAAAATTAATGACACTAGGCCTCAGATAGGCCTCCTAACCTACTAGTGTGGATGCTGACTAAAACGACAATCCCCCAAATAGATTTTTCGTAGTTGTCTGCCTTGTTTTGCTTTTTGCTTTGGCTCTAGATGACTAGATTACGTTCAGCTGTAATACAAATCAGTGGACAAGCAACCACTGGGGTTCGGTCTCTACACTACAACACACACTCAATAGTTTCATAACCCAGGCCTCCTATTAGGCCAACATTCAACAAAGTAACTAAACTATGGCAAATGCTATGCCTATGACTTGGCCCATTAATTAGGGCCTACTCTAGGCAGACGATAGACTATAATCACAAAGGTCGGTCTACATTCTACAATAACCCAGCAACTATAATGATAGGCTAACTGTAACAGCAAAGTTCAACGATTGTAACGATTAGGCCCTACATGTTAAAGTCGTCTTACAATAACTTCGGTAATGCTTTCGTCATCAATCAATGACGTGTTTACGGTCTCGGCCAACCCGAGCAGGTATTTAAATTACCCACGGTCGCTGGTTGGCTGCCGCTCACCCACCCGTGACGGAAGCATTACCGAAGATGTTGTACGATGACTATACCCTACGTGTCAATTCATGATGCCATTCCCGTTACTAAGCTATCAGAGATTGCAGGAACCAATCACAATTTAGATGGGTAGGCCTAGGCCTACTGCCTGCTATAAACTATACATAATAATATTTTATCATTTTGTTATTGGGATTCTGTTACTTTATTGTGCACCGCAGCACTTCCTGTTATCGTCAGGTCGAGTAGGCTATTTGCCAGGCTAGCCTATTATTGTAGACTGATTATGGTAACAGATCTATTTTACTGTAGACTTAGGTATATTCTTTAGTCATAGTCCTAGCCTAGCCTACATTGCACAACAAGCCCGAAGCTGATGCCACAGGCTAGGCTAGGCCTAGCGTAGACCCTAAGCCTAGAGGCCTAGGGCCTAGGCCTACCAGCAATTGTTTAAATAAAATGAACTACATAGGTTATGTTTGTTGAACGAATCCTGTCAAGTATGTGGTACAGTCTTCACGCTGTCTAGGACCTGAAGTGCATAGCCTAGGCCTAGATTTCAATAGCTAGGGCTTATGTGCCAAGTTGGCCTTTGAGGTTATGGTAGGTTCATCTACAGACCAAGCATAGGGCTAGGCATATACTTTATAGGCCTAGAAATCTTGTTTCACTTTAAACATATATTATCCTTCCTTGCTCTAGATCACTTTAATATCAATTATTACAACAGTACTTACCAGAATTTGTCGTTGAGATGTAGTCGAGCCCGGACGATTGCTTGCACCGCTAGCTGACTGCGCAGCGCTTGTTGAATCTTGAAAATGACAGTTGAGGTCGAGACGCGCGTGTCGAGCGAGAAATAGCGCGCGAGGTTTCAATGTTCAAATATTGTTTCGACGTGGTTCCACGTAAATACATATTATTTGAATATGTTAGTTAATTAAATGTTCTATATATGAATATGCCAAATAGAATGTTGAATACATATTTTACAATGAATGGTCTCAGAAGATTTAATTAATATTTAGCTTAATAATTCAGAAATATTCTGTAAATGGCCATACAATGTAAATATCGAAATATTGAAATTGTGAGTTTGAATTTAATTATGTTTGTATCGGATTCAACAGTCAGTAACAATTTAATATCTAATCAAATCGTTACAATAGGATTCTCACATGCACTTATGACCGTTTCTGGTATAACGATGTGTACTGTGTATTTTAAAGTATCTAACTTGAAGTTTGAGGTTTGTCACAGTCTGATTTTGTATGGTCACCTCTAGACAATAAATTTGTTTTCAAAAGTATGAGCTATTTGTAAAATGTTTTAGTAGTTAAACACGGAGCTTTGTAGCTTATGTTTATATTACACTAGATTAATATTCCATATTTACACTTTTTTGTAAATCCTCAAATTCATTACAAAGATGGTGATATTTCAAAAATGTTTATTTATTAACAACCTCAAAATTCATTTCCAAATCTCATATAATTATAAAGTTTCATGTTTTAATTACTACTAGTAATACTAGTAATATAATTTGAACATGTATTTAGGAGCCTACATTAATGCATTCGAAAGAAATATAAATGGAAAATATTTCATATATGCCATTTAAAAATATATTTTGAATTGTGTTTGTAACAATATTAACCGAAAACAATATTTTGATATATATTATGTCAGATTATAAATCAAATACATTCTAAAAAAACACATTTAAACATATATTTGTGGAAATTAATTTCAATATCCAATTAACAAATGCAGCATTTATACATTATTGAAGTGTTTTATTAAATGCTTCCATCTCTTATTGTAAATATGTTTTTTAAACTGCTTGAGAAATACATTTTGATATATATTGTGTCAACCAGTAAATAAAAGGGATTCAAAAAAACACATTTGAAAATGTATTTTGGGAAATTAATTTGAATATACGATAAGAAATGAATTACTAATACATTATTAAAAGTGTTTTATTAAATGCTTCTATCTCTTACTGTAAATATGTTTTTGAAAATGCTTAAGAAATACATTTAATATGTATTTCCTAAAAAATACATTTCTTAGAATGTAATCATAATGCATTCCATTTTATGTAATATATTCATAACAGTTATTTTTCCGTGTGGGCCACGCTAGGCTAGATATAGCTCCACTTAACAATGTTTATAATCTTCACCACGCTAGGCTAGATATAGCTCCACTAAACAATATTTATAACCTTCACCACGCT
Source organism: Isoperla grammatica (assembly GCA_945910005.1). Lineage (NCBI taxonomy): Eukaryota > Metazoa > Arthropoda > Insecta > Plecoptera > Perlodidae > Isoperla > Isoperla grammatica. The sequence continues at coordinate 15,463,502 of OX246742.1, read as the reverse complement.
AGGCTAGATATAGCTCCACTTAACAATGTTTATATTCTTCACCACGCTAAGCTAGATATAGCTCCACTAAACAATATTTATAATCTTCACCACGCTAGGCTAGATATAGCTCCACTTAACAATGTTCATAATCTTCACCACGCTAGGCTAGATATAGCTCCACTAAGCAATGTTTATAATCTCCACCACGCTAGGCTAGATATAGCTCCACTAAACAATGTTTATAATCTCCACCACGCTAGGCTAGATATAGCTCCACTAAACAATGTTTATAATCTTCACCACGCTAGGCTAGATATAGCTCCACTAAACAATGTTTATAATCTTCACCACGCTAGGCTAGATATAGCTCCACTAAACAATGTTTATAATCTCCACCACGCTAGGCTAGATATAGCTCCACTTAACAATATTTATAATCTTCACCACGCTAGGCTAGATATAGCTCCACTAAACAATGTTTATAATCTCCACCACGCTAGGCTAGATATAGCTCCACTAAACAATGTTTATAATCTCCACCACGCTAGGCTAGATATAGCTCCACTAAACAATATTTATAATCTTCACCACGCTAGGCTAGATATAGCTCCACTAAACAATATTTATAATCTCCACCACGCTAGGCTAGATATAGCTCCACTAAACAATGTTTATAATCTCCACCACGCTAGGCTAGATATAGCTCCACTAAACAATGTTTATAATCTTCACCACGCTAGGCTAGATATAGCTCCACTAAACAATATTTATAATCTTCACCACGCTAGGCTAGATATAGCTCCACTAAACAATGTTTATAATTTTCACCTCGCTAGGCTAGATATAGCTCCACTAAACAATATTTATAATCTTCACCACGCTAGGCTAGATATAGCTCCACTAAACAATATTTATAATCTTCACCACGCTAGGCTAGATATAGCTCCACTTAACAATATTTATAATCTTCACCACGCTAGGCTAGATAGCTCTACTAAACAATGTTTATAATCTTCACCACGCTAGGCTAGATAGCTCTACTAAACAATGTTTATAATCTTCACCACGCTAGGCTAGAGATAAACAAACTTTCAGCTTAACTGTTACGGGAATTCTCTCTACAAGAGAAGAGGCTCTAAATTCTAAAACAACTGACTTGCGCCTGGACTAATTCTATTATTTTCTATTAACAGATTGTCAGTTGCGGACGAGGCTCCGGAGAGCCATCTGGCGGGAAAATGGTGCGCTATTTCACTCGACGGCGGCTACAAATGAAGTTCAGGATGCGGATAATTCTGGGCGAGCGTTGCTAAGCGACTAAACTTGGGAGGAGATTAATGGAACTGCCGTGGAATCGTACAAGAAAGAAGTGTAAAGTTCGTGCGCTCTAAGGTGGGAGGGGAAGACCAAACTTTCAATGTTGGAGATAACAGAGCGTAAGAGTTGTCATTGCTCTTATTTGTAAATATTGTATTTCTTTATACATATTATATTGTTCTGCTTTGTAAATATTGTTCTTGGCTGTAAATCAGTCTTGAAAAATGATAAGAAGATATAAATAAATAATACATGATTGTAGACTACCGTCATCAAAAATTGTGAAAGAAAGTTCAAATACGTAAAGGCTTTGAATAATGTTGATGTTACTACTGTTATAACATAACTTGTAAAGTTTTGATCACAAAGGCTTATTTATTGTCATCCAAACTAATATTGGTGTCATGTTATTTATTTATAATAATTTATTGTAATCTTTGGAACAAAAAATACAGTGAATTTACATTTACAATACAAAAATCAGATCTGGCAATAGTTCGTAATTTATTGCACCTTATTCCCTCTACCTCAGTTAAGTGACATTCATCTGTCCCTCACAATAATAAAAACAAACCTATTGCCTACAATAATATGTTTCCATACATCCATCGAACTTGTATTAAACATGGACTTTTTGTCGCTACATTTATAACAGCTTACTCACAGTTTCAAATTTTAATCTTAGCCTGGTTTTGAATTGAATTGTCTTTACAAAAATAACGAACCGATTGAAAACGTACCGTTTAAAACGATTAAGTAACAAATATCGAAAAATTTACTGTCAAATAAGTTTTGACTTCTAGGCCAGCCTAGGTCGTAATAAGACAAGGTGTATTCTTTTATCTACAAAAGTAAGTATGGAAGTGGTTTTAAAATATGTAGCCTATGTCGTATTTCACAACTATTTGTGGTATGTATTTAAAGGGATATTCAGGTGAAAAACTAACAAACTATCATTTGTATATGTCCACCCTCAAATATGGAAAACATGACTAAAAGATACCATATTTCAAAAGCAGGCGGTTAAAAAATTAAAGAAAACGCGATTTTTGGCTTGTTGCTACCAAGTAGCACCGAGCAACTTTTCTCATGGTAATTCCCATATAAAAAAAATGTTGCCTCGAGATAGTAAAACCACCGCTAAAATGGGGCACTTATCAAAAATCGATCAGGAGTTTCAATGTGTATCGTTTCTCTACCGATATGCTTCTTAGTACGAACGTCTACTTCTACAAAATGCCCTGAAATTAATTTTTGTGTGACTTGATGTGTAGAAAAGTTGCAATCTGTTTTGAGCGGCACTGTCCGCAGTCGCCGAGTGTTGTGGCTGGACTCGGCTGTCTATTAGGAAGGCGCTAGCGAGCTCAGAACCAATACAGCTGTACTACGCTTTAGAAGAAAAATGCCGCAGAGCTGGCGAAGTGAATCTAGTAGAATAGCTAAATGTTAACTATTTTTTTTTCTTGTATTGAAGCAACCGGTATCACTTTTATTTTACACATAACTGAATTTCTTCCACTAATGACTCATTGGTGATGTTGTAGTTTTTCACTAGACTACACCTTTAACTAATTATCCTTGTCCCGAAACTACTCTACAGATGCTTTCGCAATGAACGAGTGATTCGCGGCCAACCAGCGAGTCATCTTAGATAGAATAAATCACGACCCTCTAGATCTTCAATGACAACAATTCACAACAGTAAAAAATTAACATAACATTTGAAAACTAGTTGTTATTGTTGAGCATTGTTGTCGTTGATCTATCTAATGACCTTAGATAGAATTAGTAATCACGGCCCTCTAGATCTTCAATGACAACAATTCATAACAGTGAAAAATAAACCTTAACATGACATTTGAAAACTAGTTGTTATTGTTGAGCATTGTTGTCTTTGACCTATAGAAGACACTTAGACAGAAATAATCACGGCCCTCTAGAGCAATTCAACAAATGGTCTATGACAAATACCGATCGCTGATTGGCCACGGACACGCTTGTATGACTAATGCATCGGTAATGAAGGGATTGCGCAACAAGACGGAACGCAAAGATGGCGCAAGCACAGACCTCCTTACAGTGGTCGAGGTGTAGAGGAAAGTAATAAAAAGAGGGAAAAGAAGAGCGAAGTAGTAAAAAGAGAAGAGACAACCTCAGGGACAAGATACCAGCTCGACGCTCGCTCGCTAACAAAAACCTCGCTAAAGCAATTTCAATTCGTCTTCGTCATATTACAAATACCATTCTATTTCCACGAATACTGGGTATTATTTTCTTGACACGTCTTGAATTGGCTACCAGACATTTTTCATTTCCAGAATTTCGATAGCGAATGCACACACAAACATATTGACACCAACAGAAACTCGATGCATTTGTCTTATTCCAGAATATTCTTTCACGGAAACAATATGGGGATGAAAATACTTCTTCACCCCAGCCTTGCGAAGTATATAAGCTGTTGGGCAGTCTGCAAGTCACTACGTGTTAGTGTGTTAGTGTACACGTACAAAGTATTTTCTGACACATAAATGTTGAGAAAGAAAACATAATTGCATAAATAATTGTTTGAATAAAAATTAAATGAAAAAATCGTATTTGGAGTCTACCACTGTCACATATGATTTGCAGTCGGTAAAAAAGTGTTTCAATTAAACTTATGAGGAAATAAATACTTATCAACCACTATATAGCCTTAGCACAAGAAAAATGTAGCTAAATGTAAAAACAATGTGTTTTCATTGTAAAACAATGTAAAAACAATAATAATATACATACTTATACGATTTAAACCAACCATATGGTTAGTGTATGAAGAGATAGCGAATGTAATAATAGTTCTCTCCAGCTGGGGATCAAACCCAGATCTCCCACCATCGCAGCCGGACATCTGGGTTCGATCCCCAGTCGAGGAAAACTTCTATTACAATTGCTATCGCTTCACATATATCGAGAGAAACATGCAAAAAACTATAATTACTAATCTAGTACAGCAAAGCTAGAACTCTGAACTAATAATTAGAATTATTCAATTACTGTTTTTTTTTTCATAAAACTGTAGTTAAAACTGTTGCCTCGTCGCCACAAAGGATAATCTAATATGCTATAAAATTGTATTCAATTCGCACATTTAATTTTCAAATAACTGCCGATTACCACTGATATCATGAATCTTATTGAGAGTAAGCTTTCACTCATCGTTAAAAAAAAAAGAAAAAGTATGAATGAAATGATATGATCGTTATTCTTTATTGGTTTGGTCAATTTTGAGAATATGTGTTGTAATATTACGGAGTATCTCTTATTAGACAAATCTTCTTTAACATTTAAAGTAAATCAATATCATAATCGTTAAAGTAGACCCGAGAAGTAACACAAAACCTGCCCACGACCCCTTCAACGATCTCTTTCAAAACTCCAACGGACTCGCCCCTAATTCTCTCCCATGATCTCTGACTGTTCAGTCACGTAGCGTTGTGCGCAAGACAGAAGCAGCGCAGACAAAACTTGTGTTGTATTATCCTTTACATCCAGAGACCCCTTAGGAAAACTTTGTCTCAATTAGTTAAGACAAATTTAATCGCGAAATTTGTTCCAACTGTCTCCTAAAAAACGTCTCCACCCGCAGCGCGCCCCGTGGCCACTAATGAACTTGTCCTCAGTTCGCCTGCAACACACTTTTAATTTATTATCTCTCTGGTTAGCTCCGTAAAAACATAACACGACCACAAAGGCAGGAAGGGACAAACCTACCGGCTTAAAAGAGAATCATAATAACCAGACACAGGTGTGAAAGATGAATAGACCGCTCAAATATTAATGAGGTTTGTGTCAGCCGGGCATTTTGTTTCTGTCTTGTTTTCGTCTTGAATAAAATTATTACATTTCCAGTTTTTAATGTTCTTCTGATTTCGTTAGACAACTTCATCTATCTGTAATTAGATTGGCGGGCCTGTTTTGTGTTAGAGTGAAGCGTGGGCAAGCTGGCTCGCTTTAATGTCGTTATGATTCCGTGAGACTTTTAATCTCGCTGTAATGAGAAGCCTGTAGTGTGGTTGCGGGGCACGCGTTGTTTCCATCAGCCAATCAGAGCCCAGCTCGGGTCACGTGGTCCATCGCTCCTGTCATGTTAGGTGGGTTCATTTAATGAACTATCTCACGTTTGTTATCATTTAGTATGTTTTGTTTTGTGTTTGGTACAATTATTGGAGGTTCCCAAAATCCCATACATTTCATAAATAGATAAATAGCAAATAGTATTGGAAAAGCGGTAATGATAATGATAACCTAAGACAACAAAAGTATTGAGGATTGGAATGGAAACCCAGTTTCGCCGTAGTGCTTAACCCTTTAATATGGTATATTAATGTTCGTATTTAAAAACAAAAATGCAATTTGAACGTACAAAAAACCTACATATTACCACTCTTTAGGGTAGCAGAACTTGACTTAAACTTATTATTTCATTATTATTCATTGAGTATACGATATTCTTAATTATATATTTACTTGATGACTGGTCCGTAACTAAGAATATTGTGTCAGTTGCCAAGCTCTGCTTTGGACTACGCGTTGTCCACCCCTGTCCTGGCAAATCCAATGGCCCACAAGTTTTGGGTGTCTCTTTTAGTTAACATTATCCCGTTTCTCCACATCTCCCAAAACGAATTAGGAAAGTGTAAACCATTCCATTTCCCGGACATTTTTATTAGGTTAAATCTATCACCGCGCCAAGCAGGCATTAAACCAACGTTACAGTTTTTCCTCGTCTCCCTCCCCCCCCCCCCCTCCTCCACCCATCCCCTCCGCCCGCCCATAAAACCCTGGTGTCTCCAGCAGCCGAGTAACCATGGCAACAAGCTGCGAATGATGACCAATTACAAGCCAACACCGCACACTCGAAAAAAGATTTTCACTCCCTCGAAAGCTAAATTTTCTTTCCCACTCGCTGCCACCGTTCTAGGTGGAAAAGCGGGGTACAAATATACGCTTTCCATTCTCACTGGTATTCATGGGTTGCACATTTTGATACATACACGATATGTTCATTGTTCACAATTCTATACATTGGTTTTTATTCGAAATTGCCATTGCTAACTAGTAAAAGTGATATACCTGCCCCGAAACAACATTATTGATGCGTCATATTGATTTGTCACGGACAAGTGGTTCGTGGCCAATCAGCGATCGGTATTTGATATTGGGGCTCGCTGGTTGACTCATATGACGTTGCATCTGTACGGTATAGTTTTGTGAAGTGATATTTACAATGATCGTGAACTGAAGCTGATAAAAAACAATGATAATCATGAAACTGATACATAAAATAAGAATTAAGTAGGCATACTCGCTTACCGTTGGTAGTTGATACTGTTGCACACTACAGAAAAGTTTTAAAAGTTGAGATTAAAGTTACATAGAGTCTAATCTAATTTTAACATGGATTAGATTATGAACAACCGACCTCTCAGCTGTGAGGGTGGCGACAATCTTTGCGATTCATCTTTTGACATTGCAAGGTAGTCGCGACTATAACCCTTATACTTCGTTGACATTTTGCCCGTTTTAGAGATAAAATTGACAGAAGAGGTAACTTGTTATGTTTTCATTTGATTGAAACAAAATCTAAACACTGTTGAGTTATTTTAAACATCATAATTCGACTTGTCAACGTTTAGGCTAGTATAGGAGACTAAGGGTGGTAATGCTTGCTATGGAGTTTGTTCTTCTTATGGAAAATAACATATAATAAAACAATTCCGTTTCAACAAATGCTGTACTTAACTTGACAACGCTACACAGGGGCGTATGCATAGTCAAATGTCAAAATAAGTAAAGGATTTGTTGCATGCTGTGGAATTGTTTTATTACATGCTATGTTCCATAAGAAAAACAAACTCAATAGCAAGCAGCCAACCTTAAACAAATCACACATTTAACTCGACTCTGCATTCCACCCTCAAACTAACTATAGATAGCGCTGCTAAGCTACCTCCTTATCTGCGCCATTGATGGTTTCAACAAATCAACGATGAGTAATCTCTCCTCATAGAAGTTTATTTGCTTGCCACCAGATTGCATCTAGACTATATTGAGTTGAGTGGCGTACTGCGCAAGACTTTAAGCGGGAATCAAGAACAAACACGCTAGAATCGTGAGACAAGTTTGTGTATTTTGTACGCTGTGTGTTGTATGGAAGTCATTGATTACTGTATTTACATACCACACGTATAATGTTTTACTATTTACCAAGTTTTATATCAAACATAATACTGTGTTCGTTCCCTTCTAAAAAGTCCTCGTTGCTTGAGTAAATCACTCCAGTGCCCGTGGCTCTATAGCCAACCATTAATCTCCCTCTAAGTGGCTATATGCTTAGCAAGTGAGATATGCTTGCGCGTTAATCCTTTATTAATGTGGAAACTTGGCTTTAAGGCGTTTTCACTTCAGAAATAAGAAGTTACAACAATAGTTGCTACACCTGCCTCTAAATAAGTTATCTCTGCTACCGAGATTCTCCACGTGTTAAATACGTGTACTTACTTCAACCATGCTGTAGCTTATTCGTCACTGTATTAGCGGATATGTGTTTTGTATTTGTAAATTATACCGCGTATGATTTCTATTCAAGACGCATTTAAGGCAAAATGTTTGTCTTGACATTAAAAGAGATGAGTCCTAATCAACATAATGTGCCTTGCTGCTCTAAAGTGCGTCTCGATCCAAAATATATTTACAAATGCAACTTTTAGATCTTTGTACAAAGAATGATAAAAATAGGAAGGTAATATAATCATAATACAGATCGTAGCTAGTTAACAAATCAGTTTTTTCGTTAGCAAATCAGTTTTTTTCTTTTTCTTCTTTTTTCACTTTAACATATATTTTTCCACATTTTTTCTTCATGTTCTTTCTTATTTACATACTTTTATTTTTATTATTTAATATATTGCATTTCCACTTAATTTGATTTTATTTCATTTCTCAATTATTTTTTCCTGTTCTTGATTTTTTTTTATAGTACAGTAGTTTGTTTTGTTGTTATTGTTGTTAGCCCCCCCCCCCCCCCCCCGAGCCCGACGACTACCCCCCGAGCCAGGCGAGTATAATAGTTCGTTAGTGCCATGTTTAGTGGCGTCGTATTAGCCCCTACACTAACAACCATATCGAGAACCAACAGTTTATAACTAAGTAAGTATATTTGGCCCCGCCTGTATTTCACAGCGAGTTCACCACCAAACTGATTTTCTGGCTCGCAAATTACAAATCCCCGCTCCCGTTGCCAGGCAACCCCCACCCCCGCCCCCACCCCCCACCCCTCTAGCCACCCCCACAGACGCGCAGCAGCGATAATAGTTAGGGAATAAAATTAAGAGCAGTCTACATTAATTAAACTCAAACTGTGGAGGCTTCTGTGGCAAGAATAGTAATACCCTATTACCCAGTGAGCAAGATATTCTATTCCGAAAGAAGGCGGCTTAGTTTCTCGGAATGATAAGTACTCCGGTACAGTCAGCCACAAGATAAAGCTCAGAGATGGAACAACGTATTTCTGTTAGATTGTGTGTTTGGCTAGAGAATGAACGGGTGAACTGGTAAACGTAATTTTGTACAAACAAGCAATAATATACAAACTCATTAACTTTATAAAGAAATACTTGAAAAATAAGGTTTATGAAGCTAAACAGTTATTGCGAACCACAATGAGTAGCTGCGAGTGACAAGGGGAAAACAAGCAGAATGCTTATTGATCTCTGGAACTACTGATAACACACGAACGAGTGGGTTGTCAATGTTGAAACTGAGCCAAATTCAAGTAACTTAGTTCAGAAGTATCTTGAGAACCTAATATTGAATAAGTGACATGTTAGCATGATTTGGATTGTGGTTTAGCAAGAGCTAAACACTGGATTTAAAAAGTTTTAAACATTTGTATCGTTCCGGAGAAATAATATTAATGCCCATTACCAATAACAACCATAAGTTTTCAATTACTCAAACATTTTATATTCGGTATTTAGTTTCTACTGAACCACATCATACTAACTTGTCACCTTTTCAATACTGTGTAGAGTTCTCAAGATCTTACCAACGCTAATCTCGCGCTGTTTTTATACTGAGACTACCCTACCACTTAACAAATATATTTTGCATTCTATACATTTCTTGCTGTGTATCTATTTCATACATTACTCGGACTGATTGCCTGCCTTACAAAACACTTCAACATATTGTTGCGTATGCCATAAATTTCGTCTTTATTTTTTAAATAGGTCGACATGAATACTCGCCAATAGACCTCAGACAGTCGAACCCGAAACTAAACCCGAAAAGATCACACCCAATAAAAACAGTTTTCTCAAACCAGAACATGAACTTCGATTGATTTCATTTAGGGTTCGGGTTATACTTGCGCTGTCATTGGGTTCTACAAATAAATGATGTTCTAGCTAATGTTTAAATTAAATCGCTCTAACAACGTTTGTTTTGCCAAATACCTTGGCTTTATGAGTATTTATATAACAATATTTACCTCGCACATATTTGTGTAAATACTTTTAAAAACTTCTCACAGACAAAACATTCAAGGGTGTGTCCGCTTCAAAACTTGCTATAAACTCGTCATTGTGAATAACTATGAAGTCCTACCCATTGTCGGTATCGGGATCGTAATCGCAATCCGGAAATCGTGAAAGAGATAACTTATGTGCTTCTTATGGCGCTGTTCACTACTAAATCGTAGGCCTAATGAAAATGTACGATTGCAATCCCGATCTCCATTACGATCACGATGCCGATTTAACTGTTTTGGATGATGTTTTCCTACCCCTACATGAAGTTTAGGTTCGTGACTTTGACTCGTATATATAACAATGTTAGTTGTAACAAACAGTCAATTCGGATAGGCCTATTGTTATTTATTTAAAACTAACGATTCGGTCAGATCTCGCCAATCATTTTCAAGATCTACAAAATAAAATACATATAAAACAAAACCAGCAAAGTAAACAAATAATTTAAAATCAATCCGGATAATTTATCTGAAACTTCAGTTTTCAAATAAATAATATAATTTGTAGATTAACCCGAAAACATGTTGGATATGAATGTTTTAGCTAAGTTAAGTTTCATTTCTTTGGTTCTCTTTTGTTAGTAGAGAACTATTTTAAAATTATTTTTCATTGGCCCCTGTGGAGTTGACGCAATGCAACGCAGCACAACTGCCAGGTCTTTGCAAAAGTGCATAAATAACGGAAGTTACACCACACTACAAAAATTAACGTTATCAGCCAATCTTAATAAAACATCAAACACGTAATTACTTCTAATATCATAAGTTCAAAGAACTTCTTTGAAGACAACAAATTTCATTAAGTTCTTGACGTGTATTTTAATTATTATCTACTAATTAGAAAACAGCCGCGTAAGGTCTGGACTTTCTTAGCTGAGGTTGTCAAGGGTTCCCTTCAGATCTCCATCACGCTGGCTATAATTGAAACATTACCTAAGAAAGTAGCGACAACCAGACGTATTAAGTGTACGCACTACATGGTTTTAATTAATATTTTAATTATGAATGATCTAACGGCGTAGCTTTCAGCTTGGAGCGCTGAGCAAGGGTGAACCGCGAGCCAATCACTAGAACAATAGGGAGGAAATAGCAATGACGAGGCCTCTACATCGAAGTCACTGCCGAATCGAATCGCCCTATAGGTCATGATTTATGATAGCGCATAAATCAATATCTATATATGTATGATCAAACAATGTCTTCGCGACTGTGACACCCGTTAGGGATATAGTCGAGAAACAAATGTGTCCCTACTTGTAGCACAATCATATCCGTTCACATTACTCTCATACTTGTAAAACTTCAATTTGTCGAGTTGTATTTTTCTGGTATAATAAGAATCTCATTCTCTAGCAAATTCATTCATCGGTTCTGTATGTAGATTGTAGGCTACACTCACCGACGTATGTAAATCAAGGGTAGTACAGAAACCTTTTTTATCGACACCTCTTCGGCTTGTTCGGCCGTGAGTTGCAGCGTATTGACTTGAAACTTTTAAACGGGTGTCTTAGTCCTAGATGGGCCGGATATTAGAATGGCTTCATAAACGAGCTCTAGCTTTAGCGCTGGTTTACTCACTTACTTACTCACTTACTTACTCACTTACTCACTCACTCACTTACTTACTCACTCACTTACTTACTCACTAACTCACTCACTCACTTACTTACTCACTCACTCACTCACTCACTTACTTACTTACTCACTTACTTTCTTACATATTTACTTACTTAATTATTTACTTACTCACTTATTTACTTACTCACTTACTCACTTACTTTCTTACTTATTTACTTACTTAATTATTTACTCAATTATTTACTTATTTACCTACTTAGGCCCTAACTACTTACGAACTCACTTACTTATTCACTTACTCACTTACTTACTCACTTATTTATTTACTTACTAAGTTATTTACTCACTTATTTACTTATTAACTTATTCAATTACTTACCTACTCACTTACTCACTTTTTTACTTACTTACTTACCTATTTACTCACTTTTATTACTTACTTACTTACTTACTTACTTACTTACTTACTTACTTACTTACTTACCGATTTATTTATTTACTTACTTACTTACTTACTTCCTTCCTTACTTACTTACTCACTAGTTCAGCACTGCATTTTGCTGGAACGCTTTCCCGGGCTCCTAAGGTCTGTGTGCTCTCTCTCTCTCTCTCTCTCTCTCGCCCCCAATTTTCCACAAACTCTGTCCCCTTTAGTTCGTATTTAAATTATTTTGTTCTGATAAATCAACAACCGACCGGGGTCACGTCAAAGAAATTGAAACGAGAATTGTTGTGTTTTGCTATAAACTTCTTTGCCAACAGACGTTTTGTGAATTGGACCTCTCATTATTACCAATATCCACCTTGATATTTATCAATGTCATTTATTAATTTATCACTTTAATACATCATATATGTTTATCATATTATTTTTGATACTATTACTTTCATTTTGATAATTATTTGTACCATTATTTGTACCAGCTATTATTTTTATTATAGCAGAACAATAACACACCAAATTGAACATGGGTTGTGATATGACTGTCGATTTTTGTATTATCAATTAATTACTTTTCGTTAGTCAAATGTTTCTATTTCATCATTATTACTTTCATTGAGATTGAAATAATTATATTATTATTGGCACACAATTATTTTCATTATCGTTTGCCAATTCCCAACCACGGACATAACAAACCTTTTGATCCATTCTATTCCATTGATTAAAACAGATCTGCGGAGAGGTATAACTAAAGCAGTAATTACTTAATAACACTTATAAACAATTAATCAAGTTGTTCTGTGTTCGAGGCTGTGAAACCAGTGACTTGTAATTAGCCTTCTAGTCGTTGAGGGCGCCACCTGCCGGGCTATCCTGCACAGTCATTCCATTAATTAAATGTCATAATACTGAGATTCCTTGGATATACCCCAGCCAGGCTAAGACCTAACTACACCCAGCTAATGCACAAATTGTATGTTTGAATTCGATTGTAAAGTTACAAACATTTTATCGCCAGTGCCGTTTTGCCTGTTAGTGAATTTATTTATGTTTATGTAATTGTCTGGTTGGAAGTTACAAGAAAATCGATACGATATTCGATGAATGATATTATGACGAATATATGTAAACCAAGTATTTTATTATGGAAGCCAGGATTTTGAACCGGAATATACACAACAGTACACCCAATAAACATACAATGGTTACTACAAAACAAGCACTCACAGCAACGATCGAATCGGCAGTATCTACGGCTTTCTTAGACAAACTGGTATTGTCATTGTTAAATTAATTATAGTTGCACTATTCAATAGGATCTCAACGGACATAGCTGTATTCTAAAATGTGACAAAATAAAAATTTGCTAAAAACACACCAATGAATCTAATAACTTTAAAAATTGATTCAAGCTACAACCAAATTCTTTAGTTTTGAATGAAAGCTTTTCTGAGTCCCCTGGCCAAACTACCAAACAAACCGTCGCAACGAATTCCTCAATGTAGAAATCACGTGTTGTTGAAATAGAAGAATCATTGAGGATTGGAATTGAATAAATTTTATTTTCTCCATATTCTCATCCATGTTTTTTGTATACAGTTTTCCATCCCGACCTTTTTCTGTCATTCCATGTGGACACCAATACATATACCTTGGACTATCCGTTATTGTACGTAATCCAATCTGCCATGTCTCGCCCACTGCTCTTCAACTGTTCTTTAGAATTACATCAAAATCAGTTATTTCCCAAAACTCTAAAATACATGATTACCTGAATACAGACATTTTATCTTCTCCTCACCGTTACCCCGACTAAACCCCGGTCTATGAACTCGCCTTGATGGACTTTGGAAGCAGCTTAAATGAATCAGATAATTAGTCGCGATCCCCAACCGTTCCCACGGCACTTAACAAGAAAGAAATGCTTCACGCCATTCCCTCGCTACTGAACAAGACGTAACCAGAATTGATTTCCTCAAATTTTTCGTTTGTCTATTATGTGATAAACAATAGAACACAAGACACAAAGAGAGCCAATTGTAATTCTGATTACCTCATCAGAACGGAGTTGAAATAATCGCTGGAATGAAAACCTTTTTGCTCCCACATTCGCTTGCATACCTTCACATAGGTAATTAGAGTCATATACAAATCAACAATGAGCTACCGGCTTTTGTTGAACTCTACAACCGTCCGCGTCATTCAGCTGTCACGACGCTCATTGTTGGATGGCTACAATGAGTGGGATTGCCGTGTGAGATCGTTTCTAATGGCTAAAATAGTTGGAGCTCTTTTATTTCTCTAGATAAGTCTTATTTAACGCGGCCACAAACTAACGTTCCGCCGCCATTTTGTTTTTTTTCCTGTGTAGAACATTAGAGTTATTGCAAAAACCATTTCTTTTATGATAATTTACAGTGTTTGAAAGTGATTAATGTATTTTCTTGTTTATTTTTTCTTATAATCTTTTTGAACATTTAATTAAGGATGATTAATAATTTAAGGTAATGTATTTCCACGGCTAGAACATGCGCGGTAACTTAGCTTCACGCGAATCCGATGGAAATGATTTAAACACCTTTTTTGTTTGGATTGAGGCCAAAGTAATCAATTATACAGTCTTCGAAATAAGACTACTGATCGTTAGCGGGTTGGGTGTTTATCAGACTAGCCTCGTTTCTGTGTTGAAGTGTGTAAACCCTTCTCACTCTTTAGGCGGCGAGGTTCATCGAGACGATGCTTGGTCGTGGGGTAAACGGGATCTACAGAAGATATGGGTTTGGATTCACAAGAGGTCCCAAGTCTGTTCATGACCAGATGAACTGACTCAATACAGAGCCTGACCCAGGTCACACGAAGAAGTTACTAATTTCTGATGGGAACGAGGACACAATTAATATAATTGTTTATTCTTGTCACCACAAAACCACATAAGTTAAAAAGAAAAAAAAAATAGAAAAAGAAAAAGAAAAAAGAAAAAGAAAAGAAGAAAAAAAAACAAAACAATAATTTAAACGTAATTGCGTAAAAATGTTGTTCTCGGGTTCATATATAACAAGATGCCACATTTAGGCTGATACAGTGCCGCTAGTTTAATGAAGCTACTCAAGAGACAAATTATACAATGTTTAATTTATTTTATTTATGCATTTTTCATTTATTCATCTATGCATTTATTAATTTATTAATGTATTAATTTATTTATTTATTTATTATTTTACTAATTTATTAATTTACTAAGTTATTAATTTATTGACTTATTAATTACAAATTTTCTTTCTTTCTTTCTATCTTTCTTTATTAAATTTAAAGGAAGGCCTAGGCAAAGTACGGCGACCAAGTCATTGACCCACCGAACATACTTGGTGTATAATGGGTTCCATTTAAAACGTGCCGCCGCTCTGCGCGTAGAATGGTGCGCAGGGTGTTGATTAACCCGTCAGCCAGGTAACTAGCGGCGTGACAGCCGCTCTGCACATGCGCAGGTGATACCCGACTCATTCATCATACTCACATAGCTTACACCTTATATTCTACACAGCCACGTCACTGCATTAGAGAGAGACGGACGAATAGTTTGGATCTTGATTGATTGACGGTGGATGTTTTTATAGCTTAAAACTTTATGATTTGATGTTTTCAGTTTGTCGGTATTGCAAAGTAGTGAAATGTCGACAGTTTGTTCCATCGCATTTTATTAAGAATGCAAATCTGTAATCAAGTTATCTGATATTGACTTAAACGAATATGATACGTTGTCAACACTTCTAAGTATAAAGTAGACAATCAACGTCTCTAGGAAATTATATTTTCTAATTATTTGTTACTGGAGATTTTAAATTCAAACACATTGCCGAGGGCGACTTGAAATGTATATATTTTCCTCTCTTCAATTAAAAAGAATTATCTGATTATTTGGTCGAGCTAGAAACAAAAAGATTTTGCTATTCTTTGTCTAACTTGATCAGCTCCTGCAGTACAGAGGGTCCTGGGTTCGATCACCGGGTCAGGCTGGTTCTTTCAAACTTTGGAAATGACTTCAATTTATCTATATTATGTAACTGGTGTAGCTGGTGTAGCTGGTGTATATGTAAACGGTAACTTGGCACACAGCACAATGTGAGTTGTATAAAGGTCCCATTGAAAATAAGTTCTCGTATAATAAAACCACAGATAAGGGATTGTAGGGGTGATATAACTGAGTGGGTAGAAAATACATTCAAATTTGTTTACTGGTTTATGTTTTTACAGTAATATTCTTTGAGTCATTGAGCACAATATACAGTTTACAATTTCATGGTTATCCTGGTCTCAAAGGTGAAACATACGTTTAAATCATGTTTAGCTAGTAAAAATAAAAAATATCCTCTATTGTAACCATATTTTATTTTACCTATTTATTTCCATTTTAGTTATTTTATATTTTTTTATTATTATTATATATTATATTTTTATTTATATTTTATTTCATATTAATTTTATATCACTCACAATTGGTATTTCTTGTTTGGTTGTAAAATTGTTTCAATATAACTTTTGTACTTTTAGGAATAGAGGCATATCCACATTTAGTTCTAATCTAACATAAGGATTTATGGACTACACGGTGAAAACTGTTCTACATAATATTATGCATTATAATTAAACCTGTAAATGTATACATATTATGTGTCCTGAATAAATAAATAAAATAAATAAATAATTTCTTACTGATGTGTCTTGGCTACAAATAAATGCAATAGAATGTCATTTCGATTACTCCTCATTAAACAAAGTGATAAAGCCTACAACACGTTGTAATGATTATATCATCGTAGTAAACTAGCAATCCGTTTACTAAAATACATTGAATACATAATATTCTCAGACTTACATAGTATCCGAGGCACAGAAGAAAAAAATAAAATACACAACAATGGAAAAGCGCAATGTGTTCATATGAACAATAACTGCGAGGAAATGTTTGAAACATTGTATGTATTAAAATTAATTAAACTAATACACTTTATCATTTTTTGTAATTGATTATTAATGTCTAAGTAATCTAAATTACAACCGTATTGATGATATCAATATGTAAACATTTTTATTGGAAGTAGCCTAGTATGGAATGTTCTCATGGCACAGTATACACACATGCTCATAGTCTAACTACATGATAGAAGATATAGAATACATAAAATGTCCCCCACTGAAAATCAGTTCTTGTAACTGAGTAGGTAGACTATAAATCCAAATTTATTTTTTAATTATGTATAAATTAATTTAATTTCAAACAAAGCGAACCCTAACCTGTTCCAAGAAAACAATTCACCACACTAAGCTTATACGTCACCTCTCAACGTCCCCCCCCCCCCCTCCCCCTCCCCCCTCGTGTTCACGACTCATACCTGCCATTGTTGCGCGGCTGATTGTTGAGTGGATCACCGCCTTGTATATGTGGACCGCCCGACGCGTGATTAACGCGGTGTGAAGCCGCATGACGCGCCCTAGGTGGCGGTGGATAGATAGATCACATAACTTAATACGTGACAGAGGTTAACGCATGTTATGGAATATACGGTTCGTTATGGGTTTTAGAGGTGCATCTACTGGCAGGCGGGCGTAGCGGGCGTAGCGGGCGTAGCGGGCGTAGCGGGCGTAGCGACCTACATGCTTAACACGGATCACAGTTTGTCGCTACTCAAATGCTCCCATACATTATTTGTTACACATTTTAAATTTTAAATTTTAAAATTAAAACTGTATTTATGAAGTAATTTAATTCACTTTACTAAAAAATATATTTAAATAAGTTTATATTACATACTGAGGATTAAATGATTGCTAGAACGGTAAAAATAGATCGCTCCTTAAATAAATAAATAAATAAATAAATACATAAGCAGCAATAAACCTAACGACCAACCCTGCCCCAATGCTGTCCCAGTGCTGTCCCAGTGCTGTCCCAATGCTTTCCATATGCTTTCTCAATGCTGACCCAATACTGTCCCAGTGCTGACCCAATATTTACATAAAACTGTTGTTTCCCCTAAAGTGCGATGTAGCACTGGTTGTCTATCAGGAGGCGTCTACCTGCGATCCGTGACGTCATGCTAGTTACCCTACTAGGAGAAGAACTCTTGGTATACAATATGCTCATTGTTTGTGTACAACAATGACTTGGTGTACGGGAAGATGGCCGCCAACAATGTCCGTGACGTCATAAATATAAATAATAGTTTAGCGTAGAATAACGTTTTAACGAAGATAGTCTTTCACAATGTTCTTCAATACATTAGTTTATATATTATGAAAGTGGAAATATCTTAGTCAAGAAGCCACCGTAGTTTTCTGTACAGTACAACTTTCTCTCATAACTTCTTCTATAGTCAAATAATTAACGGCTGTCTCAAGCTTTTTACTTGTCAAAATACGAATTAAATGAAATTAGTATTTCTAATACATGGTTATTAAACCATCCATTATGAAAATATCGAAGGTGCTAACTGCTAATATATTATAATGGGAACATGTCCATCATTGAGGTTCGCCAACCAATGGTCCAATACTTTATTATTGTACACACCGTATCATGTATTGGTTGTTTACCTACACAATAAGCTCAGGGAAAAGGCATTGGTTACGAAGCAATACAATCGATTTGTTTCTCAATTCTATTTTATTTAGGACAAAATTGGTAAAATTATCGGCGTCTTAACACTGGTGCAAAATTAAATTATACCGGACTACAAAGATTTAGAATGGTGTCATAAAACAGAACAGTATGTGATTAGAAGTCATGCAAACTCGTGACAGTCAATGTTGTTCAACAATTATAAAACTCAAAATAAGAAAAACGATCATTATAACAGCTGCTCAAAGGCTACTAGCAACACCAAAAGACAACAATGAAACAAATTAGCTGAATCGATGGACAAACAACAATCTGTCAAAAAATAATGTCTTCTGATTTTGGAAAACAAACCACAAAAAACAAACAAATACTCATACAAAACTTTCACTTAGTCGTTGTCTATCATTAAAAGTTTTAAATGGCGAGCATTTGCTATTGCTACACTTGTTTTTATTTGTATGGTTCCAATTTCATTATTTTGACAGCTGATTGTTTGTCCATCAGTTCAATTCATTTGTTCCATTGTTGTAGTCCGGATGTGACGTCAGTTGCGGGTTCCCTATAAGGAACCTCCAAACAAAACATAAAATAATATAATATAGCAATAACGAAGATGCTGATAGAAGTCAGTAGTATAGGCTACAGTAAAAATAAGAATAATATTATAGAAGAAGTTTGTAATGTGTAAAAACTTGCTGCAGATCCCAGTGCAAAGCAAGATACTAAATAGAATGAAATTCTTAACATTTGTAACATACGCCCTTTTGACGACAACATATTGCTAGATAAAGATCGCGTCCCAGCAATTAACGTTACTACTTTTACGCTTACGAATTAACAGAATACAATCCTACCAACTTGATTTTCTACTTTTCCTACTATTTACTAATAGCAACATGTAAATAAGTGCAGACAATTTACGGCCTTATATTGGTAACATGACATTCCAAACACAGTGGGAGTGACTATACTGAGTGCTGTAGCTTGTGCTTAACGCGAAAGACCGTATTTACTAATGTATGCAAGAGCGCCAGTAATCTGTTGACTTTCGTTGAGACAACGTGTATGAAAGCAGAAAAATAAATAAATAATGTTTGACTCTCAAACAGCATGTTTAAGTATTTGCTCTGAACAAGAGTTATCCTTTTCAACGGAGCCAACAGTATCTGGTAGCTAAATAAATAAATAAATAAATTCACATTTAGAGTCGACCCACTCAGTAACTGATTTGCAGTGGGGGACTTTAATTTTAAAGTGACTAAACCAACCCTGTAGGCTTCGAACACCATCGACGAGTGAGCGATAACCAATGAAAGATCGATATTTCAAATACGAAACATATAAATCAGTGATTGGACAGTGCGAACACCTGTGGACAAATGCCAGAATCAAAAAGGCCGATTCAGAACAACTTTGAATTTATTGAGTACCATAGAGATAGTGACTGTGGTTGCCGCTGAGCGCTTCGAACGCACGCACGCACGCACGCACGCACGCACGCACGCACGCACGCATGGAGCCACAGCTTGCGGTCGTAACACACCACCCGAAGTTATGCATGAAATGTGGTTCACACTTTCTGGACCACAGAGATATTGCCGCGAAAATAATCAGTGTGTCTTGGTAATTTAATAAGATTGTTGTCACGGAATAATGTTGTAACATACTGGTTGGTGGAATTAGTTACGTGGGATGAGATAGTTAGGTGGCTCGTTGGTCTAGTGGTTAGCATACCTGCTTCCAATGCAGAAGATCCCGGTTCAAATCCCTGTCCAGGTGGAACTTTTTTAACTTCTAATATGGATTCAATTCCACCACTTCTTGGTTTACGAATAAGTAAACGGTGACTTTGGAGCCGTTCTAGCAACGAGGCACTCAATAAATTCAAAGTTGTTCTGAATTGGCCTTGTTGATTCTGGCATTTGTCCGCAGGTGTTCGCACTGTCCAATCACTGATTGGAAATATCGATCTTTGTTTGGTTATCGCTCACTCGTCGATGGTGTTCGAAGCCTACAGGGTTGGTTTAGTCACTTCTTGTTACTGAGTGGGTTGACTCTAAATGTGAATTTATTTTTTGTATTTAGTGATTTAAGATGATCAAGCTACGAGCGTAGCCGATAAATGCAACCGCCGTAGCTCAGACTGGGCCGGTGAGGAGATGAGGAACTAAAGTAATCTTGGCTTTTATTGAGTTTTTTCAGAATTGATCTAGAAAGCCGTGATTTGCTCTATTAAGGGTCCTTGCTGTGTCTCAAATCGATGTTTTTCGCTAGTCGACTAGCGTAGCAGACTAACCTAACAATTAGTAACAATGAATAAAACCATTTGGTAATTGTTGTGTTAGTTGGCGAAGTAGGCGAAGCAGACCAAATATTCGAATTGAGATACGCCGGTGCATTTTTCACTGTTGCGCATTGTTGTCATTGAATGTCTAGAGGGCCGTGATTGCTTCTATCTAAGGGTCCTAAATCAATTCTGAAAAAGGTCTTTTGATTTGTATTTATTGTCTACTCAATCACTCAGTCACAGGAACTGATATCATTGGGGGAGGTTAAACCATTCACCATATATTGTGTACCTTGTTGCTGTCATGGCTCTGAATACAGTTTGCATTTCTTCTATACCAGAAGCTGATAAAAAGCCCGAACCGGGAATCGGGCCCTGGATCTTCTGCGTTGAGACCAGGAGTAAAGCCACAGAGCCAGCGAGCCACGAGGTCTTGTTATTTAAACATTTATTTAAACTACTTTCAAAGATGGAGAACATTTTTTACACGATGTAAACAAGGACATTGATGATGTGATGATATCGTTGAGTGAGTAATATTGGGTAGAGTCGCAACGCAATCGGCAGTTTGTCTACCGCTTTATGCTGCCCAACATACTTAAGTCGGGTAGTAGAAGTTCGTCAAGCGACGCGATGACGGAGTGTTCGGCTATCTTCGTATATCTTCGGTGAAGTAGCCGACCAATCAGGATCCGTCATCGCGTCGCTTGGCGAACTTCTACTACCCGACTTAAGTATTTTGGGCACTAAAAGGCGGTAGACAAACTGCCGGTGGCGTAGGGCCTCTACCCTATATTACTCACTCAACGATAATATAGTGCTGACCATCTCCTTGTTTACATCTGTAAAACAATATGACTCAGAAACCTTAATTAAGGATCGGAAATATTATTATCAAATATGGAGTAACTGATTTGGATCGTAGTGTCTTTGTTTTATCCTACTAAATAATTGACTACGGCTTTAGTTTTAAAGAATCGTTTTCATATTATATATTTTAAGCTATAAAGATAGGCTGAAATTTCATAGGTTATTAGGCCTATGAGAGTAAAATCTTAAAGCATATCACACGAAACTGAATGAATAGAGTTTTTAACAATTAATTTTTTGGGGGGCACGAGGGGTTTAAAACCTATGACCCCCTTCCCCCAATAGATACGCCACTGAGGAATATGGTCAAACTATTTATTTAGATTAAGGTATAAAGAATTCTTTCCAATTAAAAAGAAAATGGCGTGTGGGTCAATACATTTCTGTTTGAGGCATCTGGGTAAAACAGCTGATATGTTCATGTTTTATACGGACTCAGATTGACCCGTTGATCTGTCCTATATCGTATTACCGTCGTGCGATCACGCCATTATAATGATTCACATTTCAAAGGAGAAAATATTACGACTTAAAATCAGTTTCGGTGACTGTGATGAAGGCGGTCGTGATTGGGGATCATTAACATAAATATTTCCGGCTGGTCGGCCCGCACGGCGCAAGAAGCAAGTACGAAGATTAATATTTGTAATCATACGTTTTAAAACGCCGCCGCAGCGTTTAAACACCTCCGCCAATCTAATAAGATGCATGCGTGTGTGTTATGACGTGAGAACTTATTCCAGGTTGTATTTAGATGTAATCATGTTTCTAACAGATGACGAACGCTGGTTGTCACTCGGCCGACTCGGGTTCACTAAACATGAAAGTTGCCTCTACGTCAAAAACCATAGAACATTTTCATTTTTCAATTATATCTCAAGATTGCAACATAAAATCGAAAATCTGAGTCAACAGCGCACTGTGTTTTGGTAAGCCCTACAGACCGAATGAAATATTATAACCATTAGCGTAGTTATTTTGATTATTTATCGATGATTAGTTACAAAATTAATTAGAAATAAAAGGTATAAATAACTGATTATAGACAATTTAGAGCATTCAGTATGTAGGGCTTACCAAACCACAGTGCGCTGTTGATTCAGATTTTCGATTTCGAAGCCCATTCTTGAGATATAAATTAAAAATTAAAATTTTGTGCAGTTTTTGACGTAGGTACGTGACGGTGTACGCAATGAACATTTTGAATTAGAATCCGAATTCTGACCAAGAATATTCTCGCAAGTCGAAACTACTTTGAAAACTAATCCACTTTTAAAAATATCAACCATCATTATTCATTAGCAGTTTTTTTGATTGCTATTTGCTTCTAGGTAGCTAAATCTCGGCAGTGCTGATTATTAGATTTTAAAATTTTCTTGAAAACTGATGAATTAAACTATATTTGTTGTAATTCAGGACGCGTTCACCTACTATGTCTATAAGTAACTTACTTGAAGTCGTTGCCAGTTCGCTGTTTGGAGCTTTGGAACGCAAATAGGCCTAGAAAAAAACAAAGTATTTCCCAAGAATTATTGACGTCTTTCACAAAGCCGAATAGCTTAATTATAGACTTTTTAATTCATAACTACTTTCAACTTTGCCCTCTAAATATCTTTATTTGTAATAAAAGGCATTAATGACGATAAAGCATCAATAAAACGTGATTATTATCTGATTCATGTTTGCCCGCCCTTACATCATCTTCTACATTGGAAGTGTGGCTAATCGAGGAGTAGAGGTGACACATGAAGATGAGGAACGCATCCATGCACGAGCCAGGATTAGAACCCGGAACACAGCGACCGAGGTGTTCTAGACCAATCAACCACGCCCATTATACGCTGCATATGTTATTCACAGCTTGTTGTTCATAGTAACATTCATTGATGTAAAGATATTATTGTATTCCTCGGGTATTTAATACAATAATTATTGTACACTAGTCATAACTACTCATACCGAGCGCAGATCATTATCTACTGACCCTTCCATGCGAAGGAAAATCGATTGATTCCTAGCGTTCTTTCACATATTCGAAAAAGGGGATCTCCCGCTTAATATAAAGGTGCGTTCACAATTTTGACGTACTATGGTTAAATGATTAAGACTAACGTTTAAGAAGAACTAACCAAAATACCAAGACTTCGCCTCCAGGTGAAGCCAAATCAAGTCGAAAACAAAAACCAATTCAAATCATGTGACGTATCGATCGCTGATTGGTTGTTACTAACAATCTGACCTTAAGTGACTAATACGTTGAACGTTAGTCAACTTTCTAAATCACTAGTCTTAATCGTTAATCATTGTGAACGGTATGATGTAAAATCCTATACTTCAACCTTTAATCGTTAGTCTTAGTAAGCATTGTGAACGAGACTTAAGGCTTAACCAGAATTTACGACATCGTAATTGTAATTGGCATCGCAATTGTAAAAATATGATTTACGATTACAATCCATTACGACGTTACGATATGTGTTGTGAACAGAGCCATAAGGATATCCAGATTACGATTACAACCACAATGCCGTCAGTGCACAAGCCTCATTGGTCACACTGACTGTGTTTCCAGGTATCTAATCCCAGAGTGTAATTATACCTAAGCACCTATTTCAATCACATGTTCGGAACTAGAGTAGTAGAAGATGAAGACTCTGCTATTTCGTAGCCACGAGACACTTGTTGTGTTGAGGGACTTCTGCACGTGCTGCGGTATTATGATAACATCTCCTCTCATTGGGCACTTTATAAGATAAATACTTCATTTGAATAAGCAATTATGAAAATATAAAACCAAGAAATTAAAAAACACAAACTGGACGAATGACAAATACCACGACAGTTTTTTCCCTATCTTTGACTGTTTTGAAATTAGCTAAAATGTGCACGCACTCAATATTGAATATACCCCAAGCTGCTAACCGAGTGATATAATTAGCCGGCAAGCGTGGTATAAGTCATCAGAATGATTTAGATAATAGTAATTAACGTTATAACAATTATATCTTCATCATTATACTAATTTATTTAAATTTATTTCAAATAAAAACCAATTGTATACATTTACACAAATAACGCTACTGCGGTTAAACGCGATACCACACTTTCAACTATTAACATTCGCGTTTTTACATTATACATACCAACAGAACAAAAACACGCTTACTTCTATCAACAATTTTGTCACTAAACTCTTTAGGTGAGTAAACACGGCTTTACTGATCTTCGGGTGATTTTTACAGTTATGTAAAACAAATAATAAAATGCATGTATGAATTTTGTCGATGTATAGTTATCTCTTATATCATAAGTTGGTTATTTAAGATACACCGTGTTAGTATAATGCACTAGTTCATTTTTTTAATAATGAAGTTCTGAATGAAAATAATGTATTGTATACCTTCTTGCACATAATTTCGTAATGGTGTGTTGAATGAGCTGAATAAATAGATATTTACTTCCATCAAACATTCAACAGCAATTAGCAATATTAGCAATAAAATGACTATTTAGCAATAAAAAGCCTATGTGAGAGCAGCAGAGATATTGTATCTGTTCTATAGACAGTACATCGCAGTATGTTGTCCTCTTTCTATAACGTATAGGTACTTCCAGGAGACCAAAAATGTCATAAAAGAAAAACGTTTCAAAAGCATAACAAAATGTGCCATAAAACACTGAAAAATTACGGCAAAGGTGAAAAATAACATGAACAAAAAATTATTTAAAATAAGTCTTGATACGTTCATTAAGTTATCTGCTAATTGAATTGATTGAATTATTGAAAAAAAAAATAAGTTTATAGTGTAACCCAATTTGGTTTGCATGGGGTAGTAACATGGTAGTAGTATGTGGTAGTATGGGACAGAAACTATCACCCAAATGAGTAGTTATGACCAATTTACTAAAAATGATTTAGTCATTTCACATTTGCTTATGTTTTTAAATACTACGTCGGTTCATAAACCAATGCATAAACAGCGTGTTCTATATGTTTTAACTTTTGAATGTTGATTCCACCATAATATCATGTAAATTACACAACCATAAATCTCAACTCCAAGGCAAATGAAATGCAAGTAAATATATGCGTGTGTTTGCCACCTGCAATGCAAGTAATTGCAAATAATAAATATTAAATCAGAATAAGCCGCACGTATCTTGATGGAAATAAAAGTACCGACTGGTATGGAAGTCACGTCAGCTTTAGGCTGGTTGCTGTATGACTGCCGCGCCTTTTATGAGTTTACATATCGCACCCGACAAGGTATGTACGTACACTCATAGGCCTACATACGTGTACACAGCTTTAGGCTGGTTGCTGTATGACTGCCGCGCCTTTTATGAGTTTACATATCGCACCCGACAAGGTATGTACGTACACTCATAGGCCTACATACGTGTACACAGCTTTAGGCTGGTTGCTGTATGACTGCCGCGCCTTTTATGAGTTTACATATCGCACCCGACAAGGTATGTACGTACACTCATAGGCCTACATACGTGTACACAGCTTTAGGCTGGTTGTTGTATGGCTGCCGCGCCTTTATGAGTGAACATATCGAACCCGATAAGGTATGTACGTACACTCATAGGCCTACATACGTGTACACAGCTTTAGGCTGGTTGTTGTATGGCTGCCGCGCCTTTATGAGTGAACATATCGCACCCGACAAGGTATGTACGTACACTCATAGGCCTACATACGTGTACACAGCTTTAGGCTGGTTGTTGTATGGCTGCCGCGCCTTTATGAGTGAACATATCGAACCCGATAAGGTATGTACGTACACTCATAGGCCTACGTACATGTACACAGCTTTAGGCTGGTTGTTGTATGGCTGCCGCGCCTTTATGAGTGAACATATCGAACCCGACAAGGTATGTACGTACACTCATAGGCCTACGTACATGTACATTGTACACGAGTGCAAAACAGCATCCAGAGCCAATTCATAAGACCTATAGGAGCGTTTTCTGCTCTATGGAAAAATATGACACTTGTGAAATGTTGCACACTTGTATGTTAGTTGTAATCTAAAAAGGTTTCGATATATCTTCATGTTAAATTTCATTAAATAGTTGGAAAAGCTTTTTTGCGAACATTTGTTTTTATTTTATTTCATACATTTCTTGACATATAATAACCGTAATAAGTTTTTCTAGTTGGTGAGTGATAATTTTGTTTTGATGTACAAATATGGAAGCCTTTATTTGTAGGAACAATGCAACATTTGTGATATATTGGCAGCCTATGTTAACAGATGACGAGGCCACAGAAAATGCTCAAATGAATGTCCTGTGCAGCCCAATAAATAGAACTGTACGAAGTTCCGAGGAAAATAATAATAAAAACTAAATACGGCATAAGTGAGTGTGAACATATCAAATTACATTTAAGATCTTGAGACTAAAAATACATTCCTAATTTCCATCTTTCCGCGACTTGCGCAGTTCTGAATTCACTTTGCTTCTCACATGTAATTTGTCATGAACCTAACACTGAAACACTCACAAACCGTTACCTACGTATTTCATATATTATTTCTGAACGAAAATTCAACAAATGTTACTGTTGTACTGTTGTTTGAACAGAAGAAAGCTTCAGTGCCTGTTAAACTCCGTGCAATACATTGTGCCTCATTATTCCAACGCTGCTTGGAAGCCAAAAGAAAATGTAAAAACAGATTTAAAATCTAATATTTGATGATTGCTTGAAGTGTCGATGTATGTAAAGGTCTACATTGGTCTGTAACACCCCACATATATAGGCGCAGTTTATCACACAGTATAGTCACACTATCTAATATTTACTATTCGTCAATAGACTATTTCATTTGCTTTCTTGTATCTGTTTATTTCTTGTTTTATTTCAAATTCTCTCCTTCTACAGTAGTTTCATTGTTGTTCTCGGAACATCTTCATTCCTTCATGCCCTTGACTTTTGTTGTTGTTCCTTGTGTATTGTTATTGTATTTATTGTCAACCTTTGTAAATCAGTTGCATAACAATAGGAGAGGCAAAAAATAACTAAATATTACTTTTTTAAAACACTCTTTTTATTAACCTTCTTTCTTTTCAGACCTTCTCTTTGATTAAGCATTTAATAACTTTATTACAAGTGTTATAAAACCATTTGTGAAGAAATGAATTAATTCCTCTTCTAAGCAAATAACATAATTGATCAAGTTTATTAGCTTACAGTGCAGTGTCAAGACAATCGCCATATATTTGAAGGGTTAGCTGTGAAGGGAGTTATGCACCGACTTCAGCATTGGTAAGTCAGTTCCTTCACACCCCTTGATATGACGCCCTATAATAGACACATCCACTCTTTGATTCCACCTTGAGCTCTAAATTAACACTTCCAACAGTTGAAGGCGTTGAATATCTCAGAAGTCTTTTAATTAATTACTAATTAGGTAACTGTCAAGCCCTCGTCACTGTCAGTCTGCATCGTTTCGCTGCGTTGAGCCGTCTGATTGAAACCTAGCTCACTCATTGTGCGTGTGCGTGTGCGTGTGCGTGTGCGTGTACGTGTGCGTGTGCGTGTGCGTGTGCGTGTGCGTGTGCGTGTGCGTGTGCGTGTGCGTGTGCGTGTGGTCGCTACAGCCAGCACGAGGTGGCAGGCAAAGCAGCCGCTGTCATGTCAAGCCCCTCATACCGCCATGAGGCAGCGTGGCTACGTGGGTTCAAGATCACAGTTTACAGGTAATGAGCAACTAACAGATGTGTGTAGACTTGAGATTTTCTTAGTTTTACGTTCCCCTGCCGCTCCCCTCCTTCACTTTGTTATATATGACCCCACCCCCACCCCCCTATCCCCGTGACAACCTGACCATCATATAATATTTATTCATTTCATATAAATTTCATATCAGTCATATTTGTTACGCTGGGCGGTGGTCACATAACTAGGGGGTGGAGCTTCAAACTAAGAATATCTGCACTCTATAAGTTGATTTACCATCGTCTGTCTGTCTGTCTGTCTGTCTGTCTGTCTGTCTGTCTGTCTGTCTGTCTGTCTGTCTGCCTGTCTGTCTGTCTGTCTGTCTGTCTGTCTGTCTGTCTGTCTGTCTGTCTGTCTGTCTGTCTGTCTGATGTCTGTCTGTCTGTCTGTCTGTCTGTCTGTCTGTCTGCCTGCCTGTCTGTCTGTCTGTCTGTCTGTCTGTCTGTCTGTCTGTCTGTCTGTCTGTCTGTCTGTCTGTCTGTCTGTCTGTCTGTCTGTCTGTCTGTCTGTCTGTCTGTCTGTCTGTCTGTCTGTCTGTCTGTCTGTCTGTCTGTCTGTCTGTCTGTCTGTCTGTCTGGTGTTTAGAGGTAATGAATAGTGATCAGCAGTAACACGGTGGGTGTGAATCGTGTGGTGAGCTGTAAAAAATCTTCATATTTGAAGACATGTTTATATTACTTTATAACATCTGTAGACTGGTGGGTGTTTATAAGCTAGATGTATCATAATAATAAATATGTGATGCTAATTAAATATAATACTGCAATAATTATTATAACCGCAGAGTAACAGGTATATCCGTGATAGTGCCAATAGCAATAGGAATAATAAATTAATAACTATATTATATGATTTATAACCTCGCATCTCGCCAACATGAATCGTGTAGGCCTACTACGGATACCCAGCAGCAATTGGTGCAAGAAGAATGGCGACATTTTGGTGGCCAAAATGGCGTAGTTGTTATGCAATTGACCAGTTTCCTTAACAGCGCTGCGGCGAGTTTTGGAAGCTCGCATATGACATAGTTAACATTGAAGACATAGGCGAAAAACCACTTATCTCGCTCTAGCTACGAAAATAATTTTTTTAGCGGGAGACTTATTTGAAAGCGTTTATGGGAATTACAATTCTACGTATTTTGAAAGTATTACAAAAAATCTACATGCAGCAATGAGGGAGTTATTGATCGTAAATGATCTTCTTGCGTGTGGCTGCTGCGCGAATCTCGCCTCTAAGGCGTGACCTTCTGTCGTATGAGCAGGCTGGGCCGTCGCTGGTGTGCATGGGAACATATCTAGTGAGCGAAATTTTAAGTTAGCGAATGTTCTACTGCGCGAATGCTCTTGTGCACGAAAACTCTAGTGCGCGAACGATCCAGGCCACGAATATTCTATTGAGCGAAAACTCTAGTCCGCGAATGGTCTAGTGAGCGAATGCTCTGCTGCGCGAAATCTCTACTGAGCGACTAATTAAGTGCGCGAATGTTCTAGTGCGCGAATGTTTCAGTGCGCGAAAACCCTAGTGCGCGAATTATTCAGGCCGCGAATATTCTTCTGAGCGAAAATTCTAGTCCGCGAATGGTCTAGTGAGCGAATGCTCTACTGCGCGAAAACGCTACTGAGCGAATAGTTAAGCACGCGAATGCTCTACTGCGCGAATAGTCTAGTAAGTGAATGGCCAACTGCGCGAATGCTCTAGTCCACGAATTCAATAGTGCGCGGAAATTCTAGTCCGCTAATGGTCTAGTGAGCGAATGCTCTTCTGCGCGAAAACTCTCCTGAGCGAATAGTTAAGCACGCGAATGCTCTACTGCGCGAATAGTCTAGTAAGCGAATGGTCTAGTGCGCGAATGCTCTAGTCCACGAATTCTCTCGTGCGCGTAAACTCTAGTCCGCTAATGGTCTAGAGAGCGAATGCTCTACTGCGCGAAAACTACTGAGCGAATAGTTAAGCGCGTGAACCCTCTACTGCGCGTATAATCTACTGAGCGAATGCTCTAGTGAGCGAATGATGTAGTGCGCGAAACCCCTCTTGCTTGAAAACTCTGGTCCGCGAAGGGTCTAGTACGCGGATGATCTACTGAGCGAAAACTCCACCGAGCTAATAGTTAAGTGAGCGAGTGGTCTACTGAGCGAATAGTCTAGAGAGCTAATGTTCTAGTGAGCGAATGATCTAGTGAGCGAAAAGTCTATACCGGTTTTTTCACCGCGTTCCAAAAACATCGAGTGATGTTCCCAGCTCCAATGTTCCTTGGCGACACGGGAACCCCGTGTAGATAGGCAACCCTTGTGACGTTTGTGAATTGTTGTCTGCATCTCACCAGGGGTGTTATACAGAGGAATTCGGTTGTCTAAAGGGCGCGTGTGTGTCAGAATATATTGTTACTGCAACGAGTGGCGCAGAAATCCACCTGCTGGTTGACAAAAGCGGGGTCAACCATTATTATCTCCCTCAAGAAAAATTACCACCAATAAAATGAAAGTACTGTTTTATTACTTTTCACAAACTTATTTTGAGAGTAGCAAATCCTGTATCCAATTGTTACGCCGATTACAAAACCTTTTTACTTTTTTCGCTAGCTATGCAATAGTATTTTATTTGGAAGGATCCCATAGAGTTAGGGGTTAGCGACAAATTTCTAAAAATAAAGTAAAAATTAACAACATCAACAACAACAACAACAACAACAACAACAACAACAACAACAACAACAACAACAACAACAACAACAACAACAACAACAACAACAACAACAACAACAACAACAACAACAACAACAACAACAACAACAACAACAACAACAACAACAACAACAACAACAACAACAACAACAACAACAACAACAACAACAACAACAACAACAACAACAACAACAACAACAACAACAACAACAACAACAACAACAACAACAACAACAACAACAACAACAACAACAACAACAACAACAACAACAACAATAAGAATAAGAATAATAAGAATAATTAATACTTCGTAAAGTTTACCGACAGATTACAAACTACATTGCGACCGTGCAGTTATAACAGACCAAACCATATACATCACAATATTCCAAGTATCATGATTATCGATACGAAGGAACAATTTTAATTAATGTTGGTGTCCCCCTCTGCCACAATCAGAGACAATATGGCAAGACCAAATAAACAGGTATAAGGAGCTTTCTGTTGATATAAAAATTATTATTATTATTATTATTATTATTATTATTATTATTATTATTATTATTATTAAATCTTTATTTGCAGCAGATAATTACATCCACTAGTGCAAATTTAGTAAATATTACATTAACGCAACACATTTTACATTTATTTTAGTACACTTCACATGAACTAGGTATAATAAACAATTCAACAATACAATACTGTTATGTAGTTTTTGTTTGTGTTTGTGTGTATGTATGTATGTATTTATGTATGTATGTGTATTATGTATGTATGTATGTATGTATGTATGTATGTATGTATGTATGTATGTATGTATGTATGTATGTATGTATGTATGTATGTATGTATGTATGTATGTATGTATGTATGTATGTATGTATGTATGTATGTATGTATGTTAAAGGTATGTAATATGTATGTATGTATGTATGTATGTATGTATGTATGTATGTATGTATGTATGTTTACGTAGAAAAAAGTAACTTATCGTTAATTATATCTGCAAATGGCGTTGGTTCTCTTAGGTGCGAATAATAACAAACATTGCTACTCCGATGCATACAGTAACCATATTGGTTTATAATTTGTTTATTAGCTGAATGTGTAATGGATATCTTATTTTTCTGAGCATCTGTGATAGTGATTTGTGCTATTTACTTCTGCACTAAAAACTCTCTCAGTGTTATTGAACATGCACAACTGAAAGTTAGTTTTGTATCGTTCCCAAAATATAAATAGAAAACTGCAGCATGTTTTAAGTGTGTAAACGGAAAAACAAGCTCAATTTAAAACAAACTAGAATTTGCTCTGAGCATTTATTTCTAGCCCAAACACGCCAGAGAAGCTAGCCACGAAGTGTCCCATAATATAAAATGCCTCCAAGTATAGTGACATTCAGTGATTTCGATGTACGAGGAAAACGACATCAAAGACGTATCAAGCGAAAAAATAGACGACGAGATCATGAAATCCACGTAAGTTGACAAATTGCATTATATATTACACACATATATATATATATATTATATATTATAACATATTATTATATTCAATTAGTAGATTGTAGTTGCCAGCGTATTACTGGTTTTGTTGAGAGACTATCCCATTGTACATGTCTGGGACCCATAGGCGTCCCCAGGATATTTTGCATGGGAAGGGGGGGGGGGGGGGGGGCAAGACGAAACAACCTTATCCATTCCGGTGCAATGGGGATCCTGGGGGCATGAGGGGTTCGTAATCCTCGCATAATTAGCCCCGCAGAGAATTTGTGCAGCATTGAAACAAAACAATTACTATCAAATATATAAATTGATATTGATATAGTCTCTCCGTTTCGGTTACAAACTTACAAGAACTGATCTTCAGCGGATGACATGATATTTTATACAATTTATAATGTGCTTAGTTGTTATGACGGCCTCAAAGTAATCGTTTCCATATACACCTGTAGCAATAGGCCAATCATAATAGACCAACGTCAAATTCCAAATAGGAACTATCAAAACATATGTGAATTGACTGTTAGATTATTACTGAATATGCTCCCCTAGAATATAAAAAGAATGTTGAAATTACACAGATATAGCTCCAGTCACCGGTGTTATTTCGAGATATTCTTGACTTTTGGGGGGGTGGGGGGGGAGGCGCCCTCCTCCCCTACATACCCTCGCGACGCCCTTGCTGGGATCAAAGATGTGTTGCACCTGTGCGTATGACAAAAGGTTTAAATAGTTCCTCCTAGAGATTTTTTTGTTTGTTACGAGGGTCAGGCTGTAACAGCCATTATTACCAGATGCCAATTCACTGTCATAAACTCATAAATTTACCCGTCTTTGTGTACAACACAACTATTGCTGCAATCAATTGTCCAGCTAAATGGCTTTCTTTCTATTCAAGGGAATTACACAAAATCAGCCGCCAAACGACGCGTCAAGTGGAAGGCCCAAATGTAATTTGTCATGATGTTCCGTACTACCCTCAAGTAAGAAGAGGTTCAGTTTATAACAAGTGAATATTGTGTATCAATAATTATTAGGACGGAGAGTATTGCACGCGAATGTTTAGTTTTAGTTTTACAATTCCTTACATTTGGTAGTCAGCAGCATTAGTTAGTGTGTTAAGAATCACAGTAACCCGCTACAATGGGAATTTTACATTAGTTTGACAATAATATAAAACCCAAAATATAATATGTATTCTTTTTATTCACAGATCTTCGGCTCATTGGAATCCGATAAACAGACAATTATTCGTCTTCAATTGGAAACTCTAGAACTTCAAACAGAAAGAGGACACACAAACCTAATAATTGTAGTAATTATTATTATTTGTATTTTTGTTGTAATTATTTATTTTCAATGTGTGGCTTACATACGTTGATGACTGACGTGATTTGACTAACCCGGCTTTGACCAAAGTATTTAAGAGGAAACTGTGCCAATACCAACATGTGATGAAAAATAATGTTTCATGTGTTGAAAACATTATCTATTGTTGTTTTTCTGTAATGAGTAATATAATAAGCGTCAGAAGCGTCAGTTGTAAACTGTAAAATTGGTATCATAATATTACTTCAGGTATATTTGCATTAGTTACTTTGACAAATGACAAAATATAAACCTACAAGATTGCTTCTGATTGGCAATATGTGTCTTATGTGACCAGTCTTTTGTTGCGAATACCCAGTAATTATGAAAATATTAAGTTGGAACTCGTTTTCACCATGGCAACAACCAATGGGAAGTCTGGATGACGCTGGTTAGAATCCTCCGTAAGGCACGGGTTATATTATATATTTTAATCATATAATAATTTCTCACACTCCTCCATTATGAATAGTATGAGTATTTATAAACAAAATTCTTTCAAGCTAAAAACAACAATGGTGATTTAGAAGCCGCAAATAAAGTGTTTTTATTCGAGGATGACAATAATATAATTTATAATACATGGAAGTCTGGATGACGCTGGTTAGAATCCTCCGTAAGGCACGGGTTATATTATATATTTTAATCATATAATAATTTCTCACACTCCTCCATTACGAATAGTATGAGTATTTATAAACAAAATTCTTTCAAGCTAAAAACAACAATGGTGATTTAGAAGCCGCAAATAAAGTGTTTTTATTCGAGGATGACAATAATATAATTTATAATACATGGAGTTTCCATAATATTGGGAACATTCAGGGAGTAAAGCTTCCCCCCCCCCCCCCCCCCACAACCTCACACACGTTCAAGCATTTCGACAAGGAGGCTTGTGAACATCGTGTTTGTAAACATGTTGGGCAGTGTGGGGCGGCTGGGGGGGGGGGGGGGAGGAGGAAACGAAAACTTGTATCCCGGTACCAACATCAGTCAATTACACATTTTAAAATATAATTATTGTGATGTGAATAACCTTACTCTCATTTTACGCAGTTGTTCTGTTAAACGTAGTATTTGTGATGGGCTGATAAAATACACCATATTGTAACTTATGCGATCTCATTGGTAAATGTTATTAATGAAATATTTTTTGTGGTGATTTCATTTCAAATATAGCCAGAACAAAAGTCAAAAGGTTTTACAATCAGCTCAACAAGAATATTCAAGATTTTCTATTATGCAATGAGTTTGTTAAAAAAGTAACAAAATTGCAGTTTCATTTACTGATGTCGTCTTACTTGAGGGAGAGATATTTATGATCAGCCCTTCGAGGGATGACTCGAGTTCCAGTCTTCGCTATTCTCGACCGGTGGCTTTGTTGGGAACATATCTAGTGAGCGAAATTTTAAGTGAGCGAATGTTCTACTGCGCGAATGCTCTTGTGCACGAAAACTCTAGTGCGCGAACGATCCAGGCCACGAATATTCTACTGAGCGAAAACTCTAGTCCGCGAATGGTCTAGTGAGCGAATGCTCTGCTGCGCGAAATCTCTACTGAGCGACTAATTAAGTGCGCGAATGTTCTAGTGCACGAATGTTTCAGTGCGCGAAAACCCTAGTGCGCGAATTATTCAGGCCGCGAATATTATTCTAAGCGAAAATTCTAGTGAGCGAATGGTCTAGTGAGCGAATGCTCTACTGCGCGAAAACGCTACTGAGCGAATAGTTAAGCGCGCGAATGCTCTACTGCGCGAATAGTATAGTAAGCGAATGGTCTAGTGCGCGAATGCTCTAGTCCACGAATTCAATAGTGCGCGAAAATTCTAGTCCGCTTATGGTCTAGTGAGCGAATGCTCTTCTGCGCGAAAACTCTCCTGAGCGAATAGTTAAGCACGCGAATGCTCTAGTGCGCGAATAGTATAGTAAGCGAATGGTCTAGTGCGCGAATGCTCTAGTCCACGAATTCTCTAGTGCGCGAAAACTCTAGTCCGCTAATGGTCTAGAGAGCGAATGCTCTACTGCGCGAAAACTCTACTGAGCGAATAGTTAAGCGCGTGAACCCTTCTGCGCGTATAATCTACTGAGCGAATGCTCTAGTGAGCGAATGATGTAGTGCGCGAAACCCCTCTTGCTTGAAAACTCTGGTCCGCGAAGGGTCTAGTACGCGGATGTTCTACTGAGCGAAAACTCCACCGAGCTAATAGTTAAGTGAGCGAGTGGTCTACTGAGCGAATAGTCTAGAGAGCTAATGTTCTAGTGAGCGAATGATCGAGCGAGCGAAAAGTCTATACCGGTTTTGTCATCGCGTTCCAAAAACATCGAGTGATGTTCCCAGCTCCAATGTTCCTTGGCGTCACGGGAACCCCGTGTAGATAGGCAACCCTTGTGACGTTTGTGAATTGTTGTCTGCATCTCACCAGGGGTGTTATACAGAGGAATTCGGTTGTCTAAAGGGCGCGTGTGTGTCAGAATATATTGTTACTGCAACGAATGGCGCAGAAATCCACCTGCTGGTTGACAAAAGCGGGGTCAACCATTATTATCTCCCTCAAGAAAAATTACCATCAATAAAATGAAAGTACTGTTTTATTACTTTTCACAAACTTATTTTGAGAGTAGCAAATCTTGTATCCAATTGTTACGCCGATTACAAATCCCATAGAGTTAGGGGTTAGCGACAAATTTCTAAAATTAAAGTAAAAATTAACAACATCAACATCAACATCAACATCAACAACAACAACAACAACAACAACAACAATTACTACAACAACAACAACAACAACAACAACAACAACAACAACAACAATTACTACAACAACAACAACAACAACAACAACAACAACAACAACAACAACAACAACAACAACAACAACAACAACAACAACAACAACAACAACAACAACAACAACAACAACAACAACAACAACAACAACAACAACAACAACAACAACAACAACAACAACAACAACAACAACAACAACAACAACAACAACAACAACAACAACAACAACAACAACAACAACAACAACAATAAGAATAATAATAATAATAATAATAATAATAATAATAATAACAATAAGAATAATTAATACTTCGTAAAGTTTACCGACAGATTACAAACTACATTGCGACCGTGCAGTTATAAGAGACCAAACCATATACATCACAATATTCCATTATCGTTACGAAGGAACAATTTTAATTAATGTTGGTGTCCCCCTCTGCCACAATCAGAGACAATATGGCAAGACCAAATAAACAGGTATAAGGAGCTTTCTGTTGATATAAAAATTATTATTATTATTATTATTATTATTATTATTATTATTGTTAAGTCTTTATTTGCAACAGATAATTACATCCACTAGTGCAAATTTAGTAAATATTACATTAACGCAACACATTTTACATTTATTTTAGTACACTTCACATGAACTAGGTATAATAAACAATTAAACAATTAAACAATACTGTGATGTAGTTTTTGTTTGTGTTTGTGTGTATGTATGTATGTATTTATGTATGTATGTTCATTATGTATGTATGTATGTATGTATGTATGTATGTATGTATGTATGTATGTATGTATGTATGTATGTATGTATGTATGTATGTATGTATGTATGTATGTATGTATGTATGTATGTATGTATGTATGTATGTATGTATGTATGTATTTATGTATGTATGTGTATTATGTATGTATGTATGTATGTATGTATGAATGTATGTATGTATGTATGTATGTATGTATGTATGTATGTATGTATGTATGTATGTATGTATGTATGTATGTATGTATGTATGTATGTATGTATGTATCTATGTATCTATGTATGTATGTATGTATGTATGTATGTATGTATGTATGTATGTATGTATGTATGTATGTATGTATGTATGTATGTATGTATGTATGTATGTATAGTGTATGTATGT
Organism: Isoperla grammatica; assembly: GCA_945910005.1. NCBI lineage: Eukaryota > Metazoa > Arthropoda > Insecta > Plecoptera > Perlodidae > Isoperla > Isoperla grammatica. The sequence goes on along the minus strand of OX246742.1, from coordinate 15,425,604 downwards.
ATGTATGTATGTTTACGTAGAAAAAAGTAACTTATCGTTAATTATATCTGCAAATGGCGTTGGTTCTCTTAGGTGCGAATAATAACAAACATTGCTACTCCGATGCATACAGTAACCATATTGGTTTATAATTTGTTTATTAGCTGAATGTGTAATGGATATCTTATTTTTCTGAGCATCTGTGATATTAGTAATAGTGATTTGTGCTATTTACTTCTGCACTAAAAACTCTCGCAGTGTTATTGAACATGCACAACTGAAAGTTAGTTTTGTATCGTTCCCAAAATATAAAGAGAAAACTGCAGCATGTTTTAAGTGTGTAAACGTAAAAACAAGCTCAATTTAAAACATACTAGAATTTGCTCTGAGCATTTATTTCTAGCCCAAACACGCCAGAGAAGCTAGCCACGAAGTGTCCCATAATATAAAATGCCTCCAAGTATAGTGACATTCAGTGATCTCGATGTACAAGGAAAACGACATCAAAGACGTATCAAGCGAAAAATAGACGACGAGATCATGAAATCCACGTAAGTAGACAAATTGCATTATATATTACATATATATATATATATATATATATTACAACATATTATTACATATATATATATATATATATATATATATAACATTATATTCAATTAGTAGATTGTAGTTGCCAGCGTATTACTGGTTTTGTTGAGAGACTATCCCATTGTACATGTCTGGGACCCATAGGCGTCGCCAGGATATTTTGCATGGGAAGGGGGGGGGGGGGGGGGGCGCAAGACGAAACAACATTATCCATTCCGGTGCAATGGGGGTCCTGGGGGCATGAGGGGTTCGTAATCCTCGCATAATTAGCCCCGCAGAGAATTTGTGCAGCATTGAAACAAAACAATTACTATCAAATATATAAATTGATATTGATATAGTCTCTCCGTTTCGGTTACAAACTTACAAGAACTGATCTTCAGCGGATGACATGATATTTTATACAATTTATAATTTGCTTAGTTGTTATGACGGCCTCAAAGTAATCGTTTCCATATACACCTGTAGCAATAGGCCAATCATAATAGACCAACGTCAAACTCCAAATAGGAACTATCAAAACATATGTGAATTGTATATACATATCTAGAAATCGACTGTTGGATTATTACTGAATATGCTCCCCTAGAATATAAAAAGAATGTTTAAATTACACAAATATAGCTCCAGTCACCGGTGTTATTTCGAGATATTCTTGACTTTGGGGGGGGGGGGGGGGGGAGGCGCCCTCCTCCCCCACCTACCCTCGCGACGCCCTTGCTGGGATCAAAGATGTGTTGCACTTGTGCGTATGACAAAAGGTTTAAATAGTTCCTCCTAGAGATTTTTATGTTTGTTACGAGGGTAAGGCTGTAACAGCCATTATTACAAGATGCCAATTCACTGTCATAAACTCATAAATTTACCCGTCTTTGTGTACATCACAACTATTGCTGCAACCAATTGTCCAGCTAAATGGCTTTCTTTCGATTCAAGGGAATTACACAAAATCAGCCGCCAAACGACGCGTCAAGTGGTAGGCCCAAATGTAATTTGTCATGATGTTCCGTACTACCCTCAAGTAAGAAGAGGTTCAGTTTATAACAAGTGAATATTGTGTATCAATAATTATTAGGACGGAGAGTATTGCACGCGAATGTTTAGTTTTAGTTTTACAATTCCTTACATTTGGTAGTCAGCAGCATTTAGTTAGTGTGTTAAGAATCACAGTAACCCGCTACAACAATGGGAATTTTACATTAGTTTGACAATAATATAAAACCCAAAATATAATATGTATTCTTGTTATTCACAGATCTTCGGCTCATTGGAATCCGATAAACAGACAATTATTCGTCTTCAATTGGAAACTCTAGAACTTCAAACAGAAAGAGGACACACAAACCTAATTGTAGTTATTATTATTATTTGTATTTTTGTTGTAATTATTTATTTTCAATGTGTGGCTTACATACGTTGATGACTGACGTGATTTGACTAACCCGGCTTTGACCAAAGTATTTAAGAGGAAACTGTGCCAATACCAACATGTGATGAAAAATAATGTTTCATGTGTTAAAAACATTATCTATTGTTGTTTTTCTGTAGTGAGTAATATAATAAGCGTCAGTTGTAAACTGTAAAATTGGTATCATAATATTACTTCAGGTATATTTGCATTAGTTACTTTGACAAATGATAAAATATAAACCTACAAGATTGCTTCTGATTGGCAATATGTGTCTTATGTGACCAGTCTTTTGTTGCGAATACCCAGTAATTATGAAAATATTAAGTTGGAACTCGTTTTCACCATGGCAACAACCAATGGGAAGTCTGGATGACGCTGGTTAGAATCCCCCGTAAGGCACGGGTTATATTATATATTTTAATCATATAACAATTTCTCACACTCCTCCATTATGAATAGTATGAGTATTTATAAACAAAATTCTTTCAAGCTAAAAACAACAATGGTGATTTAGAAGCTGCAAATAAAGTGTTTTTATTCGAGGATGACAATAAAATAATTTATAATACAAGGAGTTTCCATAATATTGGGAACATTCAGGGAGTCTTGCTATACAGGAGACGTGAGTAAAGCTCCCCCCCCCCCCCACCCCCCCACCCCCCCAACAACCTCACACACGTTCAAGCATTTCGACAAGGAGGCTTGTGAACATAGTGTTTGTAAACATGTTGGACAGTGTGGGGGGGCTGGGGGGGGAGGGGGAAACGAAAACTTGTATCAGTCCAACACTTATTTTAAAATATAATTATTGTGATGTGAATCACCTTACTCTCATTTTACGCAGTTGTTCTGTTAAACGTAGTATTTGTGATGGGCTGATAAAATACACCATATTGTAACTAATGCGATCTCATTGGTAAATGTTATTAATGAAATATTCTTTGTGGTGATTTCGTTTCAAATAAAGCCAGAACAAAAGTCAAAATGTTTTACAATCAGCTCAACAAGAATATTCAAGATTTCTATTATGCAATGAGTTTGTTAAAAAAGTAACAAAATTGCAGTTTCATTTACTGATGTCGTCTTACTTGAGGGAGAGATATTTATGATCAGCCCTTCGAGGGATGACTCGAGTTCCAGTCTTCGCTATTCTCGACCGGTGGCTTTGTTAACCCCCCCGCGCGCCACTAAACCGTTATATATTCCTTGCTACGACACTGGGCAAGAATACTCCTGTTGTACAGTACACCGCGTTTCTTTGGAGCTAGTTCGGTTGCCTGAATAGGAGGCGTCTACTCAATCTTAAAGGAAAGGCTGAATGTTTTCAAGTCCAGTAATAAAGCCTGTTTAGGAATTTATGACCGGACGTGAGACTCTCTACTGAGCGAATGTTCTAGTGAGCGAAAACTCTAGTCAGCAAAAAATCTAGTCCGCTAATGGTCTAGTGAGCGAATGCTCTACTGCGCGAAAACGCTACTGAGCGAATACTTAAGCGCGCGAATGCTCTACTGCGCGAATAGTCTAGTGAGCGAATGGTCTAGTACGCGAATGCTCTAGTCCGCGAATTCTTTAGTGCACGAAAACTCTAGTCCACTAATGGTCTAGTGAGCGAATGCTTTACTGCGCGAAAACTCTTCTGAGCGAATACTTAAGCGCGCGAATGCTCTACTGCGCGAATAGTCTAGTAAGCTAATGGTCTAGTGCGCGAATGCTCAGGTACGCGAATTCTCTAGTGCGCGAAAACTCTAGTCCGCTAATGGTCTAGTGAGCGAATGCTCTAATGCGCAAAAACGCTACTGAGCGAATAGTTAAGCGCGCGAATGCTCTACTGCGCGAATAGTCTAATGAGCGAATGGTCTAGTACGCGAATGCTCTAGTCCGCGAATTCTCTAATGGGCGAAAACTCTAGTCCGCTAATGGTCAAGTGAGCGAATGCTCTACTGCGCGAAAACTCTTCTGAGCGAATAGTTAAGTGCGCGAATGCTCTACTGCGCGAATAGTCTAGTAAGCGAATGGTCTAGTGCGCGAATGCTCTAGTGCGCGAATTCTCTAGTGCGCGAAAACTCTAGTCCGCTAATGGTCTAGAGAGCGAATGCTCTACTGCGCGAAAACTCTACTGAGAGAAGAATTAAGTGCACGAATGTTCTACTGCGCGAATGCTCTAGTGCGCGAAAACTCTAGTGAGCGAATGATCGGGTGCGTTTTCGCTTACTAGAACATTCGCTCACTTAAATTTTCGCTCGCTAGATATGTAGCCGCTTTGTTAACCCCCCCGCGCGCCACTAAACCGTTATATATTCCTTGCTACGACACTGGGCAAGAATACTCCTGTTGTACAGTACACCGCGTTTCTTTGGAGCTAGTTCGGTTACCTGAATAGGAGGCGTCTACTCAATCATGAAGGAAAGGCTGAATGTTTTCAAGTCCAGTAATAAAGCCTGTTTAGGAATTTATGACCGGACGTGAGACTCTCTACTGAGCGAATGTTCTAGTGAGCGAAAACTCTAGTCAGCAAAAAATCTAGTCCGCTAATGGTCTAGTGAGCGAATGCTCTACTGCGCGAAAACGCTACTGAGCGAATAGTTAATCGCGCGAATGCTCTACTGTGTGAATAGTCTAGTGAGCGAATGGTCTAGTACGCGAATGCTCTAGTCCGCGAATTCTTTAGTGCGCGAAAACTCTAGTCCACTAATGGTCTAGTGAGCGAATGCTTTACTGCGCGAAAACTCTTCTGAGCGAATACTTAAGCGCACGAATGCTCTACTGCGCGAATAGTCTAGTAAGCGAATGGTCTAGTGCGCGAATGCTCTAGTACGCGAATTCTCTAGTGCGCGAAAACTCTAGTCCGCTAATGGTCTAGTGAGCGAATGCTCTACTGCGCAAAAACGCTACTGAGCGCATAGTTAAGCGCGCGAATGCTCTACTGCGCGAATAGTCTAATGAGCGAATGGTCTAGAACGCGAATTCTCTAGTCCGCGAATTCTCTAGTGGGCGAAAACTCTAGTCCGCTAATGGTCTAGTGAGCGAATGCTCTACTGCGCGAAAACTCTTCTGAGCGAATAGTTAAGTGCGCGAATGCTCTACTGCGCGAATAGTCTAGTAAGCGAATGGTCTAGTGCGCGAATGCTCTAGTGCGCGAATTCTCTAGTGCGCGAAAACTCTAGTCCGCTAATGGTCTAGAGAGCGAATGCTCTACTGCGCGAAAACTCTACTGAGATAAGAATTAAGTGCACGAATGTTCTACTGCGCGAATGTTCTAGTGCGCGAAAACTCTAGTGAGCGAATGATCGGGTGCGTTTTCGCTTACTAGAACATTCGCTCACTTAAATTTTCGCTCGCTAGATATGTAGCCGTGTGCATAAGGTCGACTAGCGAGATTTGAGTGAGATCCACATTTCAAACGAACAAGCCGCGCCAAGAAACCGTTGTACAACTAGCAAATATGAAAATAGAACCACGCTCATTGGATCTGACAGATCGGCGCGTCAAGTTGACTTAAATGTGCAATATTAGGATCAGGATTTGTAAATCATATACAAAGGAAGTGTAATTATTTATTATTTTTAAACTTCTCACAAACGTCTGGTATGCTATGTATACAGCATTTGTTAAAAAATGAATTATACAAATAAGTGATAAACATATCGAGGCGGAATGTTAAATTCAGTGCTATATTACCAGTTTGTCATATTAAGAAATCAACCATAAGAAAAAAATACACTTGCTTGGTGATGTACACTATTCGCCGATCTATCAGATCCAATGAGCGTGTTGATAGGTTCTATTTTCATATTTGCTAGTTGTACAACGGTTTCTTGGCGCGGCTTGTTCGTTTGAAATGTGCATCTCACTCAAATCTCGCTAGTCGACCTTACGCGCACCAGCGACGGCTCAGCCTGCTCATACGACAGAAGGTCACGCCTTAGAGGCGAGATTCGCGCAGCAGCCACACGCAAGAAGATCATTTACGATCAATAACTCCCTCATTGCTGCATGTAGATTTTTTGTAATACTTTCAAATTACGTAGAATTGTAGTTCCCATAAACGCTTTCAAATAAGTCTCCCGCTAAAAAAATCATTTTCGTAGCTAGAGCGAGATAAGTGGTTTTTCGCCTATGTCTTCAATGTTAACTATGTCATATGCGAGCTTCCAAAACTCGCCGCAGCGCTGTTAATGAAACTGGTCAATTCAGTTATACCTGTGCTCACATGTAAGCGAGCCTATTACCTGCAGCATGATAAACCAGCCAATTAAATAAATAAATAAATAAATAATTCACATTTAGAGTCTACCCACTCAGTAACTAAACTGATTTGCAGTGGGGGACTTTAATTTAAAGTGACTAAACCAACCCTGTAGGCTTCGAACACCATCGACGAGTGAGCGATAACCAATCAAAGATCAATATTTCAAATACGAAACATATGAATCAGTGATTGGACAGTGTGAACACCTGCGGACAAATGCCAGAATCAACAAGGCCGATTCAGAACAAATTTGAATTGATTGTAGTACTTCGTTCTACAACCACACGAACACTCTATGGCCCGGGCACAAAAACGGGGTCACAGGCTTTGATCATAAATGCCCTCTGTCAGTATTCCCACGTACATCTCTGCCATGCAGCACTTCTCAATTAATTGATATCATTACTGTAACACGCACAACCCCATTAACTTCGGCCACGCGGTTGCCAACCTAACTGGGGAAAGTGTTTGCACGATTTAAAGAATATTACTCAAAACACCTGACCTTGTTTGGAAAGAAACCTATTAAAAAATGTGTATTGATTCTTTAATCACTAGGACTGGAACTGATTTTCAATGGGGGACGTTAAACGATTTATTATGGCCGGCGTTTCTGTGAAGACTCCAAAGACACCATTTACAAATCATTTAGATTATAGAGAGACGTAAGTCAATTTCGGAACTTAAAACCCGATCCCGAACCGGGAATCGAACCCACGACCTTCTGCACTGGAAGTGAAATAAACCAACAAGTCTGATATGTGGCTAACAAATCGATAAGTTTGTTGTGTTGTTGTTGGTGTACTCGATGAAAGATTTTTTTTTAGTTGAAAATTTTACTTAATTCCTTACTTACTTACTTGCTTACTTACTTGCTTGCTTACTTACTTACTTACTCACTTACTTACTTACTTACTTACTTACTTACTTACTTACTTAGGGTGTGTTCCAACTTGATTTTCGCCTGCTAACCACTAACCACTAACCACTAACTTCTACACACTAAACGCTAACAGCTTTGGGCACGCTACCTAGTATGCTGATACAAAGTGTATTGTTATTAATCATCTAATGTAAATAAATACGATAGTAATACTTCCACTCACTGGTTGGGTATTTTCCTAACCTAAAAGTATCAGCTGTGATGGCTGGTATCAACCATCTTGGTTTAGTGGGTTAGTCAGTGTCGAAGTGTACACTTTCGGCCACTACCCACTATCCACTAACCACTAACCACTAACCACTAACCACTAACCACTAGCCAAATAGGAAGCATTGGTCGTCTGCTTGTGACGTCACTTCCTTTCGATTAGTATAACTAAGCTTAGTCCACTACGAGAAACGTCAAGTTTGAACACACCATTACTACATGCAATAGTTCAACATTAAACTTTGCTGGAACGCTCTCCCGGGCTGGGCCCTCTAGAGCAGATGAAGGAATACAGAGGTAAGAAAACTCTTTTAGCTGGAACGTTTAGTAGGCCTACTGGCAATACTATAATTTCCCATAAGAACACCAAAGTTAAGCAACCTCGGGTTAGGTCAGAGGTGGATGGGTGACCAGTCTCCTCTGAAACACTAGTTACCGTTGGTTATAGAGCAGATTGGAGGGTTCGAAAGCTTGTGTAACAGCTTCGTTCTTCTCGTCAACTGCTCGGCAGTCCAGGTTAGTGGAGGAACCTAAATGACTGGTCAAAGTTACATCGTCCTTTCGGATGGGACGTAAAGCCGATGGTCCCCTTAGTACTTTTCGACAGGAGTAGGCTACGTGCTGGTACCAGGCTTCCCCTCCTTCCTTCCTCATTATCATTCATTAAATCAGGCTAAAGAGGGCATTGTGCCCTACACAGGCCTTAATAACAATAAAGTTCTGTAATCCAATCATAGTTTGCCATTAGAGGAATCCAGGGTTAACCCGGAGATGTGGACATGGATGTAGCTATACTACTTTTGAATGTTAAAGTAGTACAGCTGGTGAATCACCTCCATGCAATGCAATGTACTCGTCAGTAAATTAAACTGGTCTGCAAAGGGTGGGGCGCTTTAGTCAACTTATCTACTGAATCCATACGTTCATAGCAAACAGGAACCACTTCAGTCAACTTATCTACTGCATCCATACGTTCATAGCAAACAGGAACCACTTCAGTCAACTTATCTACTGAATCCATACGTTCATAGCAAACAGGAACCACTTCAGTCAACTTATCTACTGAATCCATACGTTCATAGCAAACAGGAACCACTTCAGTCAACTTATCTACTGAATCCATACGTTCATAGCAAACAGGAACCACTTCAGTCAACTTATCTACTGAATCCATACGTTCATAGCAAACAGGAACCACTTCAGTCAACTTATCTACTGCATCCATACGTTCATAGCAAACAGGAACCACTTCAGTCAACTTATCTACTGAATCTATACGTTCATAGCAAACAGGAACCACTTCTATCTGCTACGACGTGTAAAGCGACGTTTCCACAATAAACCATATAAAACTCACGTTTATCATTTACACCTCTATACAGAGTCAATCAACCTCAAACGTTTAACGCCAAACACGTTTAATTTGATTGGCAGAATAAATTACATGTAATTATTAATCTTTCTCCCAGCAGCTCGTGATGTTACCACTGACGTCTTCACTTGCCGCGCGGGCGGTGGAGGGGGGGGGGGGGGGGGGAGGGGGGGGGGTGATTGACAGGCGGGCTGGCGTGCGTGAGCTCATTACATGTAACATCGCACTCTCAGCCATTATAGCCGTCTCAATTTCCTCATCTTGCTTGTACACTCGCTGCCATGAGTAGATCTTGGCTTTCATCTGGCTGCATCGGGCTTGTACACTCGCTGCCATGAGTAGATCTTGGCTTTCATCTGGCTGCATCGGGCTTGTACACTCGCTGCCATGAGTAGATCTTGGCTATCATCTGGCTGCATCGGGCTTGTACACTCGCTGCCATGAGTAGATCTTGGCTTTCATCTGGCTGCATCGGGCTTGTACACTCGCTGCCATGAGTAGATCTTGGCTTTCATCTGGCTTGTACACTCGCTGCCATGAGTAGATCTTGGCTTTCATCTGGCTGCATCGGGCTTGTACACTCGCTGCCATGAGTAGATCTTGGCTTTCATCTGGCTTGTACACTCGCTGCCATGAGTAGATCTTGGCTTTCATCTGGCTGCATCGGGCTTGTACACTCGCTGCCATGAGTAGATCTTGGCTCTCATCTGGCTGCATCGGGCTTGGTTCGAGCCGAGGCCCTTGTACACTCGCTGCCATGACAAGAAGAGAGGAACAGAACATGTCTTAGAGTCATCCAGCAAGGTGTTGACGTATGTGACAAATACCAACCTAAAGCTAGTTGCATCTTGTTCTCATGCCTTGTGATAGTTCAGCGCATCTGTTGGCAGGCATTGTGAGGTGCTCGTTATGTGAATCAAGCTATAACTTAATTCAACATGATGTCATGTTGTAAACAACACAGCGACTGGAAATTAATGCCATTAGAAATATTGAATATGTACATGCTTAGTTATTGTATTTTTTTAGACCTGTGATAAAATAGAAGAGTCAATTTGAAAGGAGCGAGAAGCAGTTGTATATTTCCACTGATAACACGCTTTTCATAAAGTCCTGCCATAGCAACTCTGTGGATGCTGGCGTCATAGATGACCATGTAGGGGCCAATCAGCGAGTGCCTGTTTGAGATACTGGGTTGTGATTGGCGAATATCTCTGACGTCATCAACATGGTTATTGTCGGAGTGGCCCCTTCTCACTGCAGTAAGGATATGACACGTTCAATGCGAGGTTATTGGCTCCGAGTCAATCGTCTCACAGTGAATAGAATCTCTTCTCACATCACCGCGGCAAGTGAGCCAGGAAATGACGGCCAATCTCAGGGAAGAGAGAGAACAAACCAATTATCTCAATTGCCAACTCTGGCAGTTCTCTCTTCTCTGTTCAGATGTGGGAGACTCAAAGTCTTTCAGCGTTTACAGACACTATACTGACTCGAAAACTTGGCCCACATTTAAACACCCCTGAATAATAAATAGTCCCTAGTAATAAAATATAATTAAAATAGTATGAACCACATTAAAACAATCTAAAGTGGCCGCCGCACAGAACCTTTCTCCTGCTTTCGTCACAGGCGAGGAACACACCCCCACTCGTAGCCTATCAGCGATCGCTATTGCGGGGGTTTGTCTCGAGCGGTTTGCTGGTTGGCTACAGCTCCTCGCATGTGACGAAAGCATAGGAAAGGTGGTCGTGCGACGACTTAATAAAAAGAAAAAATGATTACACAGCCCAACCAAAGATATGGTTCACACTTTTGAATACCCCAAAAAAGGCCCACTGCATTGAAACGCGGTCTTATCAAAATAGCAAGTGTTTTAACCAAGTAAACTGGTACTGTCTGAATCTAGATAGATTTATCGGGGCTCTGTGCAAATAAAACATATTCTGTTTCATCTCGACGCGGTTTGTCGTAAAATTGAAGTATTTCATTGTATGAACATAATTATGCACATAACCGTAAAGCTTGTTATACCAACAACTATCGGCCCTAAAAACACACAACACCATTTATAGTGTATTGCAAATGTTTTACACATGCTTATGGACATTTTCGGAGGTAACTCCGACTCGACTCCATCGTCAGATAATATATAATTATATACAATTATCATATATTTTAGGTAAATGTATGTAATTTGTTCAGCTTCCTTGTTTTGATACATTTCTGAACCTAGTTTCAGGAAAATTACCTGAATCCTTTGCGTACGTCCCTGCGATGCTGATACTAGATATCTGCCGTTCTAAACCCTGTCTTGTCAAGCCTGGCCTTGCCACTTATAGAGACCTAGCCCCGCGAGTTCACAAGTTGTCCTAAGTTAGGCAAATCTTAGTGATATAAATCACGAATATGTTGTTCTGCAGTGTCAGAATGATAAAATATAGTAAAATATCAAGAATGTAACTAGTAATATTTTATTTGTGAGTGTGTAGTAAGACCCATGCGATGATTTACCTAGCTAGGATTTGCCTAATTTAGGACAACTTAGAGTTGGGCATCTTTGTGACTTCAGGCCCTGGACTGCAATGCAAGGTTGAGCATCATTACCGATTCGCTTGCCACGAAATCACGAATTGAATTCCGAGGTGGTAATTCATTTAAAATTAAGTAGTTCCGTTTTTTCAAATTCTCTCAGTTAAGTTCTTTCGGTTGTTCGATGTTCTTATTCGTTCCCAGGGTCGTCGCACGGAACAATGGGAGATAATCAACATGGTGATGCGTCAATGGTCACAACGTTAGTTCTCCTTCGGCCCGCCAGGGGTGCCCACAACGCTGAGTAAATAGTTTGACACGAGATTGGCCAATGGATCAGGCGACGCCGTTTCGTACAAAGCTTCGAGCTTCGTCCGCTAGGCGGAGGTTGGCGCGCAGTTGTTGATAAGCAGGGTCTACTGGACCAAGGCGCCGTTTCAACAACGCTTAACAATGTTTCGACTATCGATCAATAGAAAACGATCATTCCTATGGCCAACCTCTTGTCAAAATACATGATAAAGAGTCGTGATCACCGCCAAGAAAGTTGAAACACTGTGGAGCAATGTGACAGTTCACATCTACTTAACGTACACGTAACGCATAAGTTGAAACACTGTGGAGCAATGTGACAGTTCACATCTACTTAACGTACACGTAACGCATAAGTTGAAACACTGTGGAGCAATGTGACATTTCACATCTACACCTAACGTCCACGTAACGCATAAGTTGACTGAATCTTAACGTTTCCGTAACTATTGTAGATCGCCTCTCACGACAGGCAGAGCTCCCCTGGTCCAAAATAATAAGAATAAATAATAAAAATGCTTTGATTTTCTTTAACCACCTCAGAACAACTTTACATGTTATAATGTGTTGTGATATGTTTGTGTGTTAGTTACTAATTTTGTTGTTTGGTTTTGTATTCTATTGTTATTGTAATTAATTATTAATGTGTATAAAAACCTTAACGTATTATATAGACGGGAAGAAGAATAGTATCTTAATGAAATCACAGCGACAAACAAATCCATTGAAACCCATCATATTCTAAGACAATGCGTGTTGTACACCCCTGAATCTCATTGGCGTGTGTGTTTTTTCATCCGACTGTTGGCAGCTTTGAGATCTTTGTTATGAGAGCTGTATTAAGTTGTCAACCTGACGCGGGAGCAAATTACTACAACACCGCGTGAGATCCCCCCCCCCCCAACCCTCCCCCCTCCCCTACATCAGTCTATTACTGCTCCAGTAACTCGCTTAGCCGCATCCGAACAGGTTTGTAGGTCTTCATGTCCGATCCTCTTATATTCAGATAAGTGTGCGTCGACTGGATAGGGGGGGGGGGGGGGGCCTTACCACATATGTGTACGGATACTTCCTGTGTAACTGCTCTTGGCTGATTTAATCAAATCGATAAATCAACAATCAATAATACTTTTTTAAATACGCCACAAATATAAAAAAACACTTTAAATGTATTTTTTAAATTCAGAAAAATATATTTTTAAATAGCTCACTTTTTACTGCGTTACGGGCTCAACACTATTGTTTTTTCAATAAAATTTGAATGCATTTTTAAACATTTTAAAAGTGCTAGACATAAATAGTAGCGTGATTACATCAAAGTTGTGGAAGGGCTAGCCGCTAAATGGGGATATTCTCCGAAAATAATGCAACAATTTGAATTTGATTGTACTTGATAAAATGGCACAATATCAATAGCATCTCAAACTGCTTAATTTGTGCCAAACGCAACATATTAGCAATCCTTTTCTTGAAATAAGCTGTAAATCTTGATAGTATAGCCGCCCATAATAACATAATCATGATATTAAGTGTAATTTAAAAGTAGTGACAAAAACCATGAAATTATCATCCTTTTTGAGGTATTTAAGCTTTTCGAACCAAGTTCTTCTTCTTCCTAACTATTAATCAAAAGGATTTGTATCGGTCTCGTAATATTTATTAAACTAGGAAAATCTCTGTGTGACGCGTTGATAAGCGAACGCGTCCATATCTACGAACTTTCTGTCGAAAAGTTCTCAAAGCTAAGAAAGAAAAAAATCAACAACAATTCAAGAATGCGTATTGCAAATTTTGTTCTAATTTCCATAGCTATTATACTTCCACCTTGTTGAACGTCGTGCAATGTGCGTTGCTAAGATGTTTCGTTGGCATTCCGTTTAGTGTTTTCAACACGGTCCGCCACCGTTACTTACACATATTGACAGCAATAGAAACGTAATTTCTGCCTCTAATACGTATCAGATCGTGATTAAATTAGTATATTCGTGACCGGACAAAAATTAAAACAAAAGCAAAACAAAAACAAAATATACTGAAGAAATCAGTGGTTTCAAGATTCAACGAAAAACGCTGAAACTGTAACTTATTCGACCATCAGTAGTATGTAGTATCAGTAGTATGTAGTATCAGTAGTATGTAGTATCAGTAGTATGTAGTATCAGTAGTATGTAGTATAGTAGTATGAAACGACTAACGAGTAGTACAAATCATACTAGAGACGAGGCCAAAACGCAAAACAAAAACAAATAAGTGTGTGGCAGTTTTTTCCATCTACCGTTTTGCTTATTTTTTTCTTTGCTGTCGAAAGGATTGCACCAATAATAGTCTCGGCCTTCTCGTGTTTTCAATTACCCTTGATTGGACCCTTGATTGGACCCTGGATTGGACCCACCACGTAGTACGATGCACAGCCTGCTGGGTTTAGAAAGCAAAGCTGTCATTAGTATGTTTGACTCATGTCGGTATATTCTAGCCGAGCTCATCCCACCTTCATGCACGCTGTTTCAGCGATACTCAACACATGCCTGACGTTGCTTAGTTCGTAAACGCAGTCTTCCGCTTAGTAGAGTGCATATGTCTCATTATAGCCACGCTCCATGTGTTAGGAATTTCTTCGTAATCAACCAAAGGTTGTAAATTATCCATAATAGGCCTGTTTCAATTAGATGGTAAAAACTAGAGAAGTACCATTAATGGATTCGGTTATTTCGTATGAGACTAGTTATGATGAGGAAACTTTAGGGCACGTGGGTTAGTGGTGCGTTAGTTGACAGTGATTCCCAAACATTTTGACATATTACCCCCCCCCCCCCCCCTCCCTCTGGGGAGCTTTCGAACCCTCCAACCTGCTCTAGCCAACGGTAACTAGTGTTTAGGATGAGCGTGGTAACCCTATCTCCTTCTGACCTAGTCCAATGCTGCTTAACTTATATGGATGGTGGTGTTTGTATGGGAACCGGCTATGCAAGAGTGGCTGAACTGTCGGTTTAGTGGCAATTATAGAATTTTCAATTTTCATAAAAATAAACTTTCAGTTTACCAGCCTTTTTAATGATCACTTTATCAATGACATTGCGATGTTGGCTATACTAGACTTGTTGACAATAAAAACATTACAAATGTGAGGTTAGTAAAACTTGTAAGCCTATATTTAATATCGTTTAGTATTCGTCATACGATGGAGGCAAACACCATCTATGTCGTGATTATAGAGCTAAAAGACTGAATTGTGAAACAAATTAAGCTAAATATTTCCGATTATAGTAAATCTGATACGATTTTTTTTTTTTTTTTTAAGTTGGATGCGTAGGCCTATGTTTAGTCATTTATCTACGAAATGGAATAGAATGCGACATGACAGCTCATCGAATTGAAAGCAGAACTTCAATTCTTCATGTTTCTCTTTTTAGATAATGCGAAAACATGTGATCATAATCATACTTAACTAGTGAATATACTACTTTTAATACACGAAAGTCGAAAAGTAATTACAAAGGACCCCAACACCAGCAAAAAGCTCTAACTCCTCGTAAAGTCGATTCAATCTCAAAAAAGCTTCACTATGAACAAGAGCTATTATTGTATTCAGCTATTTCGTTAGCATGGGAGTATTGACGCAGGCGTAACTACATTATTGAAACTACGCATTGACATTAAAAGTCTGCCGATCCCTGGGTGGGCCGGGTCCGTTAGCTAAACGTATGTCGTACTTGGCTGCATTACTCATAGCACGACCCAGGTAATGACCAGGACACGACACAAGCCACAAGCCAGCCTGCCTCATGCGTTCAACTTTAGCCCCGTCTTGCGTTTACCACTGCTTTCTAGCAGAAGTGATTTCGGCCCTCTATATAGGCTATTCGTGGAAGAGTAAAACGGGATTGTGTGCGTATAACAATGTTTTGGACCAGGGTTACATCGCCGGAATCACTGCAGATGGTGTCGGTGGCGCCGCGACGCCCAGAATACGTTTTGGATTATAACTTTTAAACCGTACGTTTGTTCTATACAAAAAATAACTGACGATTTTTCATTCTGTTTTTTAATACAATTCGTATGGGATATTTTGAAATAATGAGTGCTATGGGCATCCACTGTCTTGGTGAGGTCCCCTCCCCCCCCCCCCCCCTCAGCTGGTAACATTAGATTCGTTAAGCCCCTATGATACTTACAGAAACAGCTTCGTTCTTCTCGTCAACTGCTTGGCAGTCCAGGTTAGTGGAGGAACCTGACTCGGCAAAGTTACACCGTCCTTTCGGATGGGACGTAAAGCCGATGGTCCCCTTGGTACTTTTCGAAAGGAGTAGGCTCCGTGCCGGTACCAGGCTTCCCCTCCTCCCTTCCGTATTATCGTTCATCAATCATCCCTCATCAGGCTGAAGAGGGCGTTGTGCCCTACACTGGATATATTACAATAAAATAAATAAATTGTTCTAGTATGAATTGGTTCCTTCTCGTGGTGACCGGGGCGCGCAAATAGTGTAATCGTGCGTACATACCTTGAGTCTCATTATTTCAATATCAGTTGCGGGATTTTGTAAGAAAATACATTTTGCGGCTGTTTTAAAAACTTATTTTGATGAATTAATGAAGTTATAGTCAACGCTCATTTCGAATTTCGTTTAAAATAGTGTACAACATACACATAGGCCAGTACTAGATGTTTTCATATATTGGCAGAAAAATTTCGTCGCTGATGTTAAATCAAGAGTCGGACAAAAACAAAACATGTCTTAACTACTCTTCTGCGCTCATCCTATTCAGTTTTTGGCTCAATCGAATATGGACGAATCAATGGAATTACGGTCAGTAATTCTCGGGTAAAAATAAGGCAGAGGAGTTGTTATAGTAAATACCTGTTTTCACATTCCCTTGATTTACTTATGTCACACTATACAGTATGCATGCACATTTTATAGTTGCCTGTATGGAAATTGTGAACTAACATACGAACTATGCAAGTTTACTTAAAATACATTTCTTTTCACTTATTTGAACAATACACAATTTGTTATGACTCATAACGTCGAATAAATACGGTAAAAAATTATCAAAAGTACACACAATACACGCGAGCGTCTCAATTAGATTTTAATGGCACTCGTTCTGTTTGTTTTGTTCTTTGCCTCGCAACAGCGGTCGAACGGAGGGTCCAATCAAGTTGAAATTTGAACCATCCACAAGCCTCGATGTGGATTGAACGTAATTAGTTTTGTAGCCAAATCGGTCGAAAAGTTACAAAGTTACAATGCAGTTACTGACAAATATATTTCTGAAATAAACTGGCGGCAAAATGTGAAATAGCCATATCCATATCATAGTAAATTTTCGTCCGGTATCGAATAGCCTACTGATTTCAACGCGATCCTGTAAGTATTGTAAGTAAAAATTACATTTGTATTGTTGAATTGTATTGAAGTAACTATGACAACGGAAAATCCAAGCTTTGATTTATATGGACAATCTATATTTTATTGAACAATGGCAGGAAATATAACAACTATGGGCACTATGGCAATCAAAACTCTAATCTTTTAGCACATTTTTCTTTTTATTGTTGTTGATTGTTGTTTTTTGATCAAAATGTGAACATTTTTATATTGATGATGATATTAGTGTGTTCAGTATAACGGCGCTGGAGCAACAAGGCCGTTTACGACACTTTATACTTACCACTTACATTGAACAATGACGATAGCTTTGAGGTATTTTCTCCAGAACGTTCGTGGACATGGACGCGCTCGCTTATCAACGCGTCACAGAGCGTTTTCCTAGTTCTATTGAATATTACTCTTTCAATTTGACATGTAGCTGTAATTACCTTAATTGGTTTTTGTGGCAGGTCTTGAATGTCAGCTGTCTATACAGCTATAGACGATTGTTTAGTCTAAAATGGAATAAAAAAAGTTAAGTCTTGATTCTACAAAACGTAAACTTTGTTGCTCGTACATTCTCATCCATGACTTGAAAGGTTTTAATTAAATATTTGCGAGTAGCTAATTAAGTATAAGATTGACGGCTCCTTCCCATGCGAGATGCAAATGAGAACACACAGTAAAGCGGGTTTTAATACGGGCATATTTTCAATAATGTACATTGCTATATAACTATAGTGGTTCACCGCGATCATTGTGTGACTGATAGGCGGGGCTCAGCGGTTACACACGAGCCTCCACTCTAGAGGTCGCTGGTTCGATCCCGGCCACCGCAATCCTGACTGCACGAACAAATGTATCCGACATAACAAGTGAGGGTGCTACGGTTGTGATAAATAAAACATGTATTAAATTAATTATTAATTAAATAAAGCTATGCTGATACATTTCCGGGATTTCCAGTGGAGTCTTGAACAAACTCTGTAGCCAAATGATGCATTGAGCATTCGTTGTTAAGTATGTTAACACGATCATTAAACAGAGTAATTAAACGCGTTTTGATGTTATTTGTACTGTTATGAAACACCTCATTAGTGGAGGTGTTAATTTTTCGTGGACCAGAAATAATAATAATAATTAATAATTCTTCGTAGGAAATCTGGCCAGAGACAATCCATGTCCCTCTTCAGGGCTCTCATGCCAGTACATAAAATGCAACTTATACGCCTGGGTTACGGAATAGAGGGCGCAACTTTACACCAGCTACAATCACCTAAAACTGTTGTGGAATGAGACTCCGGGTGACTAACTAGGTATTGCGGTATTTGGAACAGTTGAGAAGTAATGTCCGAGGGCTGATAGTAGGACTCAACCCCTGCATTCGCCTTGTGACTGAGGGAAACCTCAAGAAACCTTCAGTCAGGATCAGGACTGCCGGTGGCTGGTATCGAACCGGCGACCTCCCGATAGTAGAGTCTCGCTCTTACCGCTGAGCCACGTCTATTGGTCGTGGAAAGCTCTGATAATGAAGAGGGATGTATATAATATAATATGTATACCTGTCGATCAGCCAGTCTCAAAACACCGAAATCCACCGCGAATATTCGCGAAATACCGTTCTCCAATCATCAGATCGTAACTGTATTAATTAGCGATATCCGCAAAGCAACTATTTGTTACTGTTTATAGCCTATTTCTGTGTTATAAGTAAAACATTAAATTAAAACATTTTTTCAGTTTTATTTCTGGTGCGTGAATATTATATTCGGTTCTGTATACTATGTTGTTATATACTTTGGTTCTTATGCCTACATCACCGAATACATGTTGCATCACGGTTACCTTTGAATTTGAACATGGTTCTGATGTAATTTACTGTCACAATCAAAATCAGCACAAAAAAACGTTACACCGCAAACATAGAAATTGCGAAATCATCACCGATATTTGAGAGATTATAGCACTAATTAAACTTTTTTTAGTATTTACAAATTTTCAGTATTAAATTAAAAAAAAGCATCAAATCATTAGTGAAACATGCAACGTGTGCAAAGATTTCAAACAGAACGGGACGGATAGAGATGGGTGAGATGGGTAGAGAATGCTCAGCCCTGTAGCACACGACGCTTAGCAGGAACACAAGCAGCTCGAGAAACGTAGAATTTAAAATGACATCAATAATGTAGGAATGATTCTTAGCTAGAAACTGTCAATGCTTAAAGATATTCTAAAAACAATATTAAAGAAGTGTTATATTTTAATAAAATTTGAGAATTTAAGATATGATTGTCATTGTTTAATTTTATCCAAACACGATAAATGTGGATCCTTTTTGAGAATATATATCCCCCGTTATTCCAACATTTGTATATTAAATGCCATTTTAAAGACGGACAAGAAACCTTAAATCCACTCGTTGTTCAAGTTTTTTGTTCTTTGTGTCAAACACCGCCAACGAACAATCCTCACGATTTGCTTTAATTCCTGTATCAACAACTTTTGATTAACATACATAATATTGAATCGTGCATCTTAGATTATCTACTTAATCAGCTGTGATTGTCTCAAATGTGTCAGGTTGGCTTTTTTATGATTGCTCGCAGAACTTAGTCAAAACATTCAAATGACACAAATGTACACGTAATGAAATTCCCCTTGAAATGTTAGTACAAAGTGTAGCACGAAAACTAATACTAACAAGACAGGTACATAGAATGTAGGAAACATTTCACAATCAATTGGAAACCTTGCCGTGATTCACAACATGCTAAACATGAACCCAACGGAGGTAATACTTGGAAGAAGTAATTCAGCCAGTAGAATAAACAGGAAATTAAAGAACTGTTGACGAATAATTGCAACTCAGCTCCGCGTCCACACGACAAGGAAATAGTAGAGCGAACAAAGACATTGTAAGTGGTTATCGAGGCAGGGGTCCTGGTCAAAGCACCCGATATAGCAGCAGTTACAAATAACTGTTGTGTATTTGTATTGTTCTGCGCCGCTCTATCACAAGGCGAGCGAGTACACGATTGGTCTGATTGCGGCCTGCTTGACAGTTATGTGGTCACCACCTGCCTGGATAAGTAGGTGTGCATTGTAGCCCCCGTCCAGGTTAGCGGGTGTCTTTGTAATACATGGCCGAGGCTTTTATGTGGGTCCAAAAATACTTGATTGATTATCCTATCTAGATTCGTGAAATTACATATTTTTAATTTGTGAATGTTGTGTAATGTTATTGCTCTCGCTCGTTACCGGCAACGTGACGTCACGGGCATTGTTGGCGGCCATCTTACCGTACACTGTCATTGTTGGCGGCCATCTTACTGTACACTGTCATTGTTGGCGGCCATCTTACCGTACACTGTCATTGTTGGCTGCCATCTTACCGTACACTGTCACTGTTGGCGGCCATCTTACCGTACACTGTCATTGTTGGCGGCCATCTTACCGTACACTGTCACTGTTGGCGGCCATCTTACCGTACACTGTCATTGTTGGCGGCCATCTTACCGTACACTGTCATTGCTGGCGGCCATCTTACCGTACACTGTCATTGTTGGCGGCCATCTTACCGTACACTGTCATTGTTGGCGGCCATCTTACCGTACACTGTCATTGTTGGCGGCCATCTTACTGTACACTGTCATTGTTGGCGGCCATCTTACCGTACACTGTCATTGTTGGCGGCCATCTTACCATACACTGTCATTGTTGGCGGCCATCTTACCGTACACTGTCATTGTTGGCGGCCATCTTACCGTACACTGTCATTGTTGGCGGCCATCTTACCGTACACTGTCATTGTTGGCGGCCATCTTACCGTACACTGTCATTGTTGGCGGCCATCTTACCGTACACTGTCATTGTTGGCGGCCATCTTACCGTACACTGTCATTGTTGGCGGCCATCTTACCGTACACTGTCATTGTTGGCGGCCATCTTACCGTACACTGTCATTGTTGGCGGCCATCTTACCGTACACTGTCATTGTTGGCGGCCATCTTACTGTACACTGTCATTGTTGGCGGCCATCTTACCGTACACTGTCATTGTTGGCGGCCATCTTACTGTACACTGTCATTGTTGGCGGCCATCTTACCGTACACTGTCATTGTTGGCGGCCATCTTACCATACACTGTCATTGTTGGCGGCCATCTTCCGTACACTGTCATTGTTGGCGGCCATCTTACCGTACACTGTCATTGTTGGCGGCCATCTTACCATACACTGTCATTGTTGGCGGCCATCTTACCGTACACTGTCATTGTTGGCGGCCATCTTACCGTACACTGTCATTGTTGGCGGCCATCTTACCGTACACTGTCATTGTTGGCGGCCATCTTACCTTACACTGTCATTGTTGTAGACTAACAAATATCACGGTTTTCAGTGTTCTATAATTAGATGAGCGTAGCGAAGCGGAGTGAATCTCTCCATACAACTCGATCGGCGCTTTGTCTGTGTGTATGTCTGTATGTATGTCTGTATGTGCGCTAAATTTTGTTCGTCGCGCACAGGTCAAACGGCTTGACGTATTTGGCTGAAATTTTCGGGCAACGTTTGTGACCACTAAACTCGATGCTGTTAACATAACCAGCAAAGTTCGTCAAGATGCCAACCTACAAAAAATTAATTACTGAAAAATAAACATTGTTTATTTATTTTGTTAAATGAAAACTTACAAACGGATTTAAATAATGTTTCACTTGTCGATTCACATCAACGGTACCCACACTTGACAAAAGTTTCAAAATTGTAAGTTTATCCGCCATGTTATAAAAAATTATTGTTTATTTACTACTATAATTTCTTCATTTTTACAGTGTTCCACCGATATGTTTCGCATTTGCGGACTATTGCAGTTAGATGCGCATAGTATACACTAAACATAGCGTACGTAACAATTCTTTTGCACTATTATTTGGAATTTTGATAGTTGTCATAGAATGGCTACAATGACGTAAGATGCCAACCTACAAAAAATTAACAACTAAAACACATTTTTTGTTATTTATTTAATTAAATTAAAACTTACACACCGATATAACTAAATTTTTATATGTAAGTCCACATCAATAGTACCAACACTCGACAACAGTCTCAAAATTTTAGCTTTAACCGCCATGTTATAAATTAATATTGTTTATTTACGACAGTAATTTTCTTCGTTTTTACAGTGTTCCACCGATATGATTCGCATTTGCGGACCGTTGAAGTTAGATGCACATAGTATGCTGCCGAAATGGCTTACGCAGTCCGACCTTTCTCACTATGTATTTATAATTTTCATAGCTATCATAAAATGGCTACAATGACGTGTTATATTTAATGACGTTCACGGCAAACATGCAAAAGTTAACAACGAACTTAGTCGACAAATTAAAAAGCTTTTAATATGATTTAAAAGCGGGTTATTGTATGATTCAACAAAATAACATTTTAGATATAGTCTGTATCTACATTATGGAACTTTCCATACACTGATAGGTTTAATAGTTTATGAATTAGAGCCTATTGAGTAGACCATGATGGAATGAAATTTTGCGGAAATCCATCAACTTGAAGGTTTTAATTTCTTTAAAGAAAACTTCTTAACGGATTTAAATAATATTTCGTGCATCTATTAGCAACATATCAATAAATAATATACTTAAGTAATAAGGTTGTAACTTGATCCGCCATCTTGTAATAAAATCATATGTTTATTATAAAGGTATTTTTTTTTTTTAAAGAGAAATATGATATTCAAAAGTTTTGTTTGCTTTAAAACATTGAACCAACTCGCTCATCTGGCAACGCGGAGCGTTTTCCTAGTTAGATGAGCGTAGCGAAGCGGAGTGAATCTTTCCATACAACTCGATCGGCGCTTTGTCTGTGTGTGTGTGTGTATGTCTGTATGTATGTGCGCTAAATTTTGTTCGTCGCGCACAGGTCAAACGGCTTGACGTATTTGGCTGAAAATTTCGGTCAACATTTTTGACCACTAAACTCGATGCTGTTAACATAACAAGCAAAATTCGTCAAGATGCCAACCTACAAAAAATTAATTACTGAAAAATAAAATTTGTTTATTTATTTAATTAAATAAAAACGTACCAACGGATTTAAATAATGTTTCACATGTAGATTAACATTAACGGTACCAACACTTGACAAAAGTTTCAAAATCGTAAGTTTATCCGCTATGTTATAAAAAAATATTGTTTATTTACTACTATAATTTCTTCATTTTTACAGTGTCCAACCGATATGATTCGCATTTGCGGACTATTGCAGTTAGATGCACATAGTATACACCAAACATAGCGTACGTAACAATACCTATGCAATATTATTTGGAATTTCAATAGCTGTCATAGAATGGCTACAATGACGTAAGATGCCAACCTACAAAAAATTAACAACTGAAACACATGTTTTGTTATTTATTTAATTAAATTAAAACTTACACACCGATATAAATAATTTTTTATTTGTAAGTCCACATCAATAGTACCAACACACGACAACGGTTTCAAAATTGTAGCTTTAACCGCCATGTTATAAACAAATATTGTTTATTTACGGCAGTAATTTTCTTCGTTTTTACAGTGTTCCACCGATATGATTCGCATTTGCGGACCATTGAAGTTAGATGCACATAGTATGCTACCGAAATGGCTTACGCAGTCAGACCTTTCTCACTATGTATTTGGAATTTTGGTAGCTATCATAGAATAGCTACAATGACGTGTTATATTTAATGACCTTCACGGCAAACATGCAAATGTTAACAACGAACTTGGACGACAAATTAAAAAGCTTTTATTATGATTTAAAAGCGGGTACTTGTATGATTTATTAATATTACATTTTAGATATAGTCTTATCTACATTATGAAACTTTCCATACACTGATAGGTTTAAAAGTTAATGAATTAGAGCCTATTGAGTAGACCACGGTCGAATGAAACTATGCGGAAATCCATCAACTTGAAGGTTTTAATTTCTTTAAAGAAAACTTCTTAACGGATTTGAATAATATTTCGTGCATCTATTAGCAACATATCAAGAAATAATATACTTAAGTTATAAGGATGTAACTTGATCCGCCATCTTGTAAAAAAATCATTTGTTTATTATAAAGGTATTTTTTTTTTTAAAGATAAGCAAACGATTTATTTGATTTGATACATTGAAAAAAATCGCTCATCTGGCAACGCGGAGCGTTTTCCTAGTAAGCACACCGTACACTTCTTTTACTTAAATAGAAACCTTGATCTGTCACAGTACCAATATGTATTTGTACTTCGATATTGCTACTTTACCCTTCTACATACCATACGTGATAAACAATTTTGATTATGGTAAAAGTACACTCTACGGTACTAGAAGATGAAGTATTTTCAGTATTTTGTTTATGATATTTATCATTTACCGGTACATATGAGCTTGCCGTACCGGTAGCTGATCGTTGTAGTAATTCCTTAATGTTCATCCATCACCCCTAATCGTATGGAATATAATGATTGCAATCATAGAGACGTTATTTTCATTGATATACAAACAAGTAGAAGCTTAACACCCGCAAGGCCATTAGGTCTATCAGGCACGCCCCCCCCCCCCCCCCACAGCCAACCGCTATTTGCCGACACTGGACCATGTTGCAATGTTCTTGCATCCCTCACTTCATTAACTGGAGCCTAAGCCGCTAGTCTGGCGTAATCCCGCCTCGCTGGTGATTTTCATGCAAATACCCCCGCTACATGTATTATTATATTAGCCACTTAACCAGTAACCGTCTAGCAGACAATAAAGCCGAGAATTCCCCTGTTAAACAAGAAACCGGCGACCTTAATCACCGTCAGTGAGCCCCACTTTGTCACAGACCATCTTAGCAATCACCGCGGCTAAACAAATGTTCATACGAATTAGTTCATTTCCATCTGAATCAGTGACGAGGTCGCTGACGAGGGGACAATTAATATGCTGATTACCGGCCGGTGTGTTCAAGAGTTGTGCAACACTGGTTCGAACACCGGCCGGCGTGTTCAAGAGTTGTGCAACACTGGTTCGAACACCGGCCGGTGCGTTCAAGAGTTGTGCAACACTGGTTCGAACACCGGCCGGCGTGTTCAAGAGTTGTGCAACACTGGTTCGTACACCAGCCGCTGTGTTCAAGAGTTGTGCAACACTGGTTCGAACACCGGCCGGTGTGTTCAAGAGTTGTGCAACACTGGTTCGAACACCAGCCGGTGTGTTCAAGAGTTGTGCAGCACTGGTTCGAACACCGGCCGGTGTGTTCAAGAGTTGTGAAACACTGGTTCGAACACCGGCCGGTGTGTTCAAGAGTTGTGCAACACTGGTTCGAACACCGGGAGATGTACTGTTGTCGACATAAATTAAGAGTAGTAAAGACAGTGGCGTATCCAGGGGGCTCTGGAGGCTTGCCCCTGCCCCCCCCCTGAAATCCCAGCTTTTATTATAATTGACAATCGGCTGAATACTAAATTTACGGAAAAAATAAAATATCTTTAAGTATTAATTTCTCTATTTGCTTAGTCAGGAAACACTTCCGTAAGTGAAATTGTGAAGTAAGTAGATAATTTTTGTATGTATAATGTATGTAATGAATGTGTAGGCCTACATGTGTCGTGTAATGTTAGTTATGTATTAAAACCACTAAAAAATACGGATTTTTTTCTTAGTTGCCTGCGGTGCTATTGTGGCCCCCCCCCCCCCGCCCCCCATTGTGTTGTTTGTGGAACACCTTTTTACAGCTATGTCCTACTCTGGTCAGCCCCCCCCCGAATTATGTTCCTGCGTTCGCCACTGAGTAAAGATATCTTCTTTTATTGGCACCTCTTCGCAATAGTTCGGAGTTCGAACTACAACAACCACCAAACTAGTTTCTATATGTCGCACTGGGGAATAGGCCTGCTCCTGCATAGATTTTTAAAAACTGTTTGTGAGTTTGTGATTTAGATTTTAGATGATGTTTCACACAAAACTCAAGAGTTAAAGAGCTTCAACGAAGATAAAACAGTTGATGGAGCTGTTTGGTAAATGCCCGGACTTCTTTGGAGCATGATCGAAACGTGGTATGCGTTTACTATTGCCTTTGGTAGTTTACATTAATGAAACTCCGACAATATTAAAACCCGATGGAATTGCAGCTTTTTCTCCATATATTTGTTTTTATATATTTCTCGCGCTATAATGTTGGTGGTAGTGGTAGGATAGTCTTTCCTCTCACAGGCAATCATTTCACTAGAGTTAATTAAGAATTTGTTGGTTGAGTTAAAAGATGATCAACTCTGTAGATAACAAGTCACAGGTCTTGTTTTGGACAATTTAGCTTTCATAAGGGTAAATACTATTTACTCGCAACATTAACGTGTTTTTATTTGATATCTTGAGAGCGCTTCAAGCACAGACAACTGTGTGTCAAGGTATTAGAAAAGTGGTTTATACTCGGGACTTAGTTTTGTATCAGCTAAATATTGATTTTAAAACATTCAATTGAAAAATATTGCAATTGTTACTATTGTTAATTCTGAAGTTAATTAAATAATTTGTAATATATTTATTCCTTACAACGTTTAAAAACTTTTAAATACATTGTTTAGCAGATACAAAACCAAATTTCGGGTATAAATAACGTTTTGAATTGTTTGAAGGGAAATACCCGGTGCCGTGAACGACAAATAATTCAAAGTTCTAAATAATCTACGCAACCCAGTGGGGCTCTCTCGAGGCATAGTGTATGTATATTGTATAGCTTTCAAAAACACGTGAATAGCATTATATTGAATTGTTAGTGGTTTCTAGCAAGAATGAGAATGCTAAAGCCAAGAGGATTGGATGCGAGCGAGTACGTTGTATGGGTCCAAAGTCTTGTCATGCAGTTATCACAAAAACAAATAGCTTCATTAAATTACGGTTATTGCACCCACGGCTAAAGATATTATTTATTCTACTCTTTTTCAACAAGGTAATTATCATCATCATTATGTAAAATTAATTAAAATAATAGTTTCCTTAATTATAAATGCAGAAATATAATTACATTTGACTCCTTACTTAAATGAGACGTACGATTAAGCGCGCTCGGGGCTTAGGTTTGCAAATTACGCGTTGCCACCGCCACTTACTGTGCTGGTGTTCATAATGGTCATTATCAAATACAAAGCGAATGACAACAGCCCTCCCCCCCCCCCCTCACTTCCCCTCTTCGGCTCTGTTTGGCGCCCGCAAGAGTAGTTGTGCAATGTGCATGCCGCACATAAATTAACATTAATTGGGAGGCTACTGAAATAGTTTAGGCTATGTGTAATTACTCGAGACATGGAATATGGCGCCTCAAGTTAAACAGAAGTACCCGAGTACATCCGTGTGCAGTCTTGACAACATCTCGGCTTCCCCGTAGTCTTGACAACATCTCGGCTTCCTCGTTGCTTTGACGGCTGCATTGTCGCCCGTTACTCGTTGCATGTGCTGGTTATAATTACTGCAATCAGGTGCTCCAGTGCAGTGTTGCTCAAAATATACTGGCGCAACGGACCACCCTCCTTCATTACAACAACCCCATTACAACAACTAAAGTTGCCGTCACCTAAAGAGTTCATTCGAGTTCTGCGAAATGCCTTCCCCTCCTACCCCCACCGGTGCCCGCGCACGGACGAATAGAGGCAGTGAAATATCTACGTAAAATTATTAATGATAGAATTACATGTAATTAGAATAAAGGAATGTATTTGTATTGAAAGATGGTTTATTTAGTTGGAAGATCGTTGACAACTTTGGTTGCTAGCTCGACGGTCTATTATCTTCGTCCGTGCGCGGGCACTGGTGGGGGTAAGAGGGGCCGGCCACTTTAGCATCAAAACGCTTGGTTCTAGTGGAACACAATAAACATCATCCTAACCATCATTAACACTATTTTCACTGATAATTTGGATTAATTCATTATTCATTGTTGAGATTCTTTGTATACAAATTTTATTTTAATTTTAAGCTTATATTTTTCCCATTTTATGTTACTTCTATACCACAAGTAACTTGGCCTTGACATGGGCAAAACATTGTTGAACGGACTGCGACGACCTAACTTGCGAGTTCGACGAGCCTCCGCTAGGCGGAGATCAAGCAGACCTTGGACGTCTATACGGTTACATCAGGCGTTTTTTTTTGTAATAGATGAGTTGTCCCCAGACCTAGATATCAGATGGTTGTTGCCTAATGGGTTGTTGCCCTAAGCCTCATGAGAACCCGACCCCCTATAACAACAACCACTGTCAAGTGTCAACCAGGCAACCAGTAGCCCAGGCTTTAGATCGACACTGAAAGATACTAATAAAAACCCTGTTATACCTCTAATCCCTCGTTTACACGTGTTACGGCTCCGCCTATTGTTAAGAATGTGATGGGGCGTGATGGGGCTTAACGACGATTTATGGGGATATTAACTCACGTTAAGGTGTCTACGAACACAAACCGAGCGCGTTTATCATGATCTATAGATCTGTATAGAGATCAATGGGGCCATGGGAAAATGGATCATCTTGCGATCTTTATCCAACAGATAATATACGATATATATAATTTCATCTGATTTACATCGTTTTCACACGCTAAGATTCACAATGCTTCGTTGTTGGTGTTTTTATTGGATGTGGTTTTTGCGTTAAGCTAATAGCTGTAATAACGGGTAACTTTATAACGTGTTAATAAATAAAATTGTGGCAATATTTTTTCTCGAAAGGGATTATTATCGTGTGTGTTTTGAGGTGTGATAATGGCGGTTGTTTATGCCGCTGTGCGTGCGTAATGCGTCATGATGCGTCATAATTGCGAACATCGAGGATGCAGGATTGAACTTAACGCCCACGACTTATTTATTGAACCCGCTCACACTTTTCTGAAGTGAGTTCATGTTTCCTGAAAAGAAAAACATTTGTCTGCATGGGATATTAACAAGTACCCTGAATCAGATCAGATACAACCTATCTACTACGGTATTTGGTTTCGGACGCGAGTCAGCTTTTCACTCTTCAAGAAATACAGATTTGTTAAATTCAATATTAGCATTATCTTATTTTAATGTTATTGAAAAGTTTGGTATAACGCAGTTATCTATTTTGGAGGCTTTCACGGCCGGAGTCACCTATACTATACTTGAGCCCGGTTTTTCAATCGGTCATGAAACGGGTCCGTTAGCTGACGGTCCGTTATCTGCATAGGGTATTGGGTTACAGATTACGGACCGTCAGCTAACGGCCCCGTTAACGACCCGTTAACCGATTGAAAAACAGGGCCTAACAAGGTTTTCCGGGCCTAACCGCGTTCAAGATGGAAATGATACAAGGCTGGATTGAATTAATTGAATTGGATTGGAAATTTTATACTGATTACTGATGAATTAATTCCACATTTTGGCAGGGTTATACCCGGAAACTCGTTAGTGTAGTTAATGTTTATAACTTTGTATGTATATAACTAACTTAACTGTATATAAATATAAATTCTGAGGTATGTGAAGAATACAATACAAGATTATGATGATTGTTCTTGCTTTAAATCTCTATTATTTCAACCATGCTATTCAAGACAATGAGGTGTGATAGACGAAGATGAAGGACAATGCAAAAAACTATACCTAATGCGGGATTCGAACCCACATCCTTAGGAGCCACACGCTTAGGACCTACGCCCCCAATCGCTCGAGCCACTGCGGACGGCAAATACAATTAAAGAGCGTTTGCAAGTGGAAGGGGTAAATAAATATATGCACACATTTTTGCTGATTCTAATTTGAAGCAGCAAACATTTGATCATGAAAGTATATAAAAAAAATGACATGAACACAAATTCATTAGAAGATTACAGCGTGATTTTCCTATATCATTTACACAAAACTTACCGAAGACCCAAGAAAATATGGCGGGTACGGGTGGAGCTTTGATCTCGCGGGTGCGGATAATGCCGACATTACACGACTAGATACTTTCGTCAAACTTATTGAATTCAAGAACAAAAGCGAATCAAAAACAGCTTGGTGAAAAACTGCAACAATATAGCGTGTATTAATTGCTGTTTTTTTGTCCTGGAATTCAATAAGTTTGACGAAAGTATTGAACCGTGTAATGTGGGCATACGGTTTGCGGGTTGCGGTTGCGGATAGCATAGATATCCTCCTCAGACTCTGATCGCGTCGATCTAGGTGGCAGTGAGTGAAACAAGAGCAAGACTGCAACATATGGGCGGCTGTGGTCGCCAGCTTGTGTTATTGCGTCGTAGGTCCCCAGAGAAGAGGGGGGGGGGGGGGAGTCCCCAGTCCCGATACTAGATCATCTATCATGGCCATCAGCCTCCCGGTAGAGACTATAGTCAGCACAATAACAAGCTTCGTGCATGTACAAAATATTGCTCTGCGTAAATAAAATAAATATATTTGTATTTATAGTCTAACCCACTCAAGATATAAGAACTGGTTTTCAGTGGGGGACATTTATACAATTACGTGCTTCTTTGCTAAGACGACTCTAAAGGTACCGTTACCATATGCACCAGTATCATATTGATAGATTTAAGTCAAGTTTCAATGTAAAAAGCCCATGCCTGTCCGAGCCGGGATTTGAACCCTGGACCTTCAGCATTGTAAGCAGGAATAAACCCACTAGGCCAACGAGACACACTAACTGCAGACACAGTGTTCTGGGCAGGAGTAATAACGATAATAATTATTATTTTTGTAGGGATCCCTGCTCTAGGATGCACAATGTGCCCCTTTAGGGGACTTACTAGATACATAAGAACATTTGGATAGCTTGGAGTGGGAAGGAATGTCCGAAAGGCTGATAGTATGACTCAGTCCCAGCATTCCCCCTTGTGACCGAGGAATACTTTGGAAAAATCTTCAGTCATGATTGCTGGTAACCGGTGTCGAACCGGCGACCTTCCAAACAAGAGTCCCCCGTGTTACCGCTGAGTTACCTCTAGCAATGGGCAAGAGTAGTCTTCGTGCTGGTATTGGGGAAAACACTAGAAGGATTTTAAAGGTTTTCAATAAAAATATGTTAGTATAATATATTAATGAAACATTGTAATAAAAAACGATTTTCTTATAAATATATGGACTTGTAATTGTATCTTCTGTGTATAGTCGTCGTACAATAACTTCGGCAATGCTTCCGTCACAGGTGGGTGAGCGGCAGCCAACCAGCGGCCGTGGCTAATTCAAATACCTGCTCGGGTTGGCCGAGACCGTAAACACGTCATTTATTGATGACGAAAGCATTACCGAAGTTGTTGTACGAGTACTTTACGATACACTTAAGAATTGTACTCTTTGGTATGTATTTTACTTTTAAAAGGCAAACAAGAACCAACTGCACAAAAAATAATTGAAAACACCAGACAAAATACAGCACAAGAGCAGCAACAATAATAATCCAGAACATCGATATGAAATAATTAAATGGTTGTTGAAGTGAAATAAATAAGACTACAATCCTATACAAAATAGTTGCATCAGTCTTTGTTATAACTCAAGTTTTACCATATTTGTACCTTACTTCTGTGAAGTCCCCAGTCCACCACTGTGAAAACACAAATATCATCAACTCTCCAGAGACTTACCAAACATGATTGGTTTTCAAAAGTCTCCAAACAATTCCTCTCGTACATTATGCATTACCAACCCAATTGACTTCAATCCAACCCCTATATCCATATAAACCCAAATAAGCGGGACTTTTTTTTTACCACTTTATGAATAATTTTCTTTTATGACGAGCGTATAAATCCTCTACCATAAACCCCACATTCAACCAAACAGGGGTATTTGCTTTTCATGTGACAAATAGGCCGACTTAATCTGTTATGTACTTAATTATTATGGTTAATGAAGTTAGCGCGGCCGCCGGTTGTGAGGCGACATTTCTTTGTCATCCCCTCTAAGCCGCGGGCTACCCCCCCCCCCCCCCCCCCCCGCAGTACGGGGCTGATAATAGAGGGGGATCTGTGCGCTACAACCCCTCTCCCTCCCTCCCTCCAGCGAGCGACATAAAATAACAGATACGCCGGTCTTCTCGTTTCATGACCAACCCTTGTTGGTTAAAAACAACATTGGTCTCCAAATAAAATAAAACAAATTTATATACAATGATGTAAGCTCGGTTGTAGTAAACTCTAATCTTAGGCGTTAATCTGGGGATTATCTTCGAGCAAATATTAGGCTTGTTAAACTAAACCCGTGACCACTAAGACTCAGATTAAGTTCGTTGATAAATTGGTTGTTAATGATTAAAGGCTTCGTTAGTGGAATGTAAGTCCGAATACGTAAATGAATAAACATGTAGATGAAAGTTTTAGAACATAACATTGCTAAAACTCTTCATGAGATATCTGCAACTTCTTTGGAATTAGAAGTAAAACAGTGATCTTTGAAAGATATCATCACTTGTCACTGATGAAGTTGTGCTGCTTATGCAACCACTTTATAGGAAACGTGTTTAGTCCTGTTTATGATTAAATTGAGACTCAATAAATGTATTTAATTTTTTTGTGTCCCATTAATATCCCGATTACACGTGGTTGGGTTACCTTCTTTTCTCGATATTTCGAACTGTCCGACGCCTTCGTCAATCGCGTCGCCTGCGCTTGACGAAGGCGTCGGACTCTCCGAAAATCGCTAAAGTGTAACACAGACGTATTATTAAAACAACAAATTGATATCAAAAACCTGTACTGTAAGGCCTGACTACTGATGGAAGAAAACCTTCCAGATGTTGTTATGATGTAATGTAGAGTTGGCTGTATTGTATGATATTAGAATGAATGAATGATATTCCAGCATATCATAACAATACAATGAAGGGATATTTATTGCTATTGTATTTTTTTTCAGTGTTAATCCCATTGTTTCATTGTAATTGGTCTAGTTGTATTTATTATCCTGTCTATGGATTAGGTTTATATCTGAATGGGATATAGTTCTATGCGTGTTACGCTGGTCTGTATTTATTTTTAGGCGCCATTTATACTCTTAATTTGGTTTCGTTTTTATATAAGTTTTATTCAATGTAATTTGTTTCGATTTTCGTTTCTATTGTTGTTCTGTGTCAATAGGCAACAACTTTGGCTGCCGAGACCAATAAATACAATAAGCAAATAGAAGAAAGTTCTCCCAGCTAAAAGAGCGAGCGCGACGCATGACGCACGGGGGATGAGCGCGGAGTGTGCGGGGCCTCAGAAAGCCATTAACAAGCCCCTAACAGCGATCAACAGATAACTGGGCCGAGATTAATGACGGCCCCGTCCATATGTAATACATGGGGGGTTCATCCCGCAATCAGGACACGCGCTATCGTACGGCCGCCCCGGCTTAGGGCTGAGCCATTACGATCACAGCTCGTGACAGAGTTGAAGGGAACTGTTCGGTAGTTTTATTGTGGGCACAATGACGACACACGCGTGTTTTGTTATGAAAGCGATGAAAGTGTGCTGTGGTACGTGGATTAGGCCTTGGGCTAACAAACCGCGTTCAGGGTTCGAATCCTGGCTCGGGCATGTATGTGTTGTGGCGTTGTTTCATTTTCATGTATCACCCAATTATGTCGTCTCGATTAGCATGGACCCCGCAGATTATTTTTAAGGGGGGGGGGGCAAAAGCCCCCAAATTTGCCCCGCAGAGTTTTTTTTTTATTTTCAACAATTTTAACCGATTTCGGGATTTTAAAGTAGGTTCTGAATGAAATTACTTGAACCACGTACTTTGTCAAAACGGTGTTCCATTTTGATTTTGATAATAGATATAAAATATGCTCGTATAAATCAAATTAAAAATACTGTAGGACTAGGACATGACATGGAAATCATCAAATCGTAGGAAAATTTTCGTTTAAAATATGAATGGTAACTGGCCCGTCAGGCCTTGACTGACTATCGAAACAAAAAGTAAAATGGGTATTTAAATGCAATATATAAGTAAAAAAAAAAAAACGTAAGAAATAGTACAACTAAAATAGTAGGAAGCTCATCATCAAGATGTTGCCTGTGGCCCGTTGGGGTGTGACGGGTTTATTCCTGCTTGCAGTGAAGACATCCATGGTTCGATCCCCGGTGCGGGCTGGGTTTTCTAACTTACTTCTATAGACTTGCAAGTAATTGGTTACTTTGGAGTAGCGGCAGCAACGCTCTTGTAACTTGAGTGAAACAAACATTAATTACACATGTATTTATGTAAACGTAGTTAGCGACCCGTTAATATGAGATCTTTGAGTTTATTTTATTGTGGATATTGAGTGCAAGACCACAGGATCAACGATAATTAGTGTTTTTAGCTCGAGCAAACAGCGCCGAAAAACAACAATCCCATCCAAAGGTGTCATCATTGATATGGCTCGTGATAACATGTTATATTTTGTCTCGGCATTTTCATTTTTAAACTACAATTTTAAACCTGTGTAATATTATGTTCGTGAATGTATTATTTGTTTCTGAAGAACAATGTGTTTCGTCCGTAAAAATCCGTCTTTATAACAACGTTTGCAATGCGCATAGAATAAAATTGAAAATTGGAAAATCGTTATTGTGTTTTGTATGTGTATTGATAAATGTATAAGTTATTATATTTTGTACGTGTGCTGATAAATGTATAAGTTATTATATTTTGTACGTGTACTGATAAATGTATAGGTTATTCCAATGTTTCTCTCTCACTCTCAACACGAAAAACGTAAAACTCGACTCATAGATAATATTACTTAATGAATCATATCTCAAAACTTTAATTAACAGTTTGTTCCATGAGTAACCGTCCATAATATTTTATTCCCCCCCCCCCCCCCCCCCCCACCGCTCCTATTGTCCTACAGCTTCCACCACACTATAAAAATCCGCTTTATTTTCATCCATACGTATCACAGTTGGCTGTCTCGCCCATGGGGTGGCCAACATTGCAACATACCATCAGTGATCCATTATTCAATTCCACAGCCCTCTCGATGCTACAACGAGTTACTACTGCACAAACAATAAGACAAGCGGTGCTTTTAATCCCTCGTGTAGCCGTGATTCTATAACTTGACTCCCATCGGGCCGGCGCGTGCATCAAACAGATAAATAATACTTAAAGATCAAGAGGGGAGGGGGGGAGGGGTCCCCGTTGACCGGGGGGGTCATTAATGCTGCGTGTCGAGTCAGGGCCCCGGGGACTCATTCAGCGCTGGGATCGAACCAGAGACAGATAATCGATGTAGAAGAGACAGACGTTGTTGTGTTGGTGATGCTGATGGAGGTTATTAAGAGGCGAGGTGTTTTTACAAACACTGTGGGTACGGATTAACAGGTAGTGGATTTGATTAATGAAATAAAAAATAAAAATAAAAATAAATTGTATTTATACTGTCGCTTCACTCAGTTGCAAAACTGATTTTCAGTGGGGGACATTTATATAATGTATTTTGAGCCTCTTTGCTATGACGGCTCTAAAGTCACCCTTGTTATATACAACAGAATTAAAGTCAAATTCGAGCGTCAAAAAACCAATGCCCGAACCGGGATTTGAACCCTGGACCTTCTGCATTGGAAGCAGGATAAACCCACTAGCAGAACAACGAGCCAATCATCAATCAGTTCTCCATTGTTTCACATGGTCTACCGATATAAAGTATAATTATATTATATATTTATTTTATACATTTTCTGTGTGGATCGTTGGTAAAGTAGGTTTATTCCTGTTTACAGTGAAGAATGTCCAGAGTTCGATTCCCGGTTCGGGCTGGAGTTTTTAACTGTGGAAATGTAAACGGTGACATGTTTTAGGAGCCGTCATAGCAGTTACTGCCTTTGTAATTGAGTATTCATTTCATAATTTCATTCTATAAATCTCCCCCACTGAAAATCAGTTCTTGTAACTGAGTGGTTTGACAATGAGTATTCATTTCATTCTATAAATCTCCCCCACTGAAATCAGTTTTTGTAACTAAGTGGTTTGACAATAAATACAAATATGTGTATTATGTTTTATTTTATCCATAATTCCTCCTCTCCTTTCAGTCTGTTCATGTCTATATACCCATGCCAATGTGTGTCCCGGATTATCGCTAGCACGTATTACAATCTTGGTCTCAGTGGCGTAACTAGGAATTATTTCGGGGGGGGGGGGGGGGGGTTAATTAGGGAAAAGTGAGATGAGGGGATTGAAAGTGGTCTGGGGCGCAGCCCCAGCCGCCGGAGGCCAATTTGCCGAAGGCGAAATTTTTTTTCACTTCTATAATTATTTCGTACCTTTTAGACTCAAAGAATACTACTCGAACGACTACTCGTTTGTTTGTATTATATTGAAGTTACAGTGTTACAGTAGGCATTAATTATAGTTCTAAATAAGAATTGCATAGAAATTGTGTTTTTAATGTTTTATGGTTGTTCAATAATCAATATAATCTCAACATGAAGTGAAACATTGTGGTCACGTCATATACATTTAAATTCTAATCCACAGAACGTGATATTGTAAAATTAGATTAATGCATTTTTATTTATGGGTATACCCTCACTTTTACTGGTTCGAGCGAAAGGTATATTAGTTGTAGATAAACTCATAAATATAATTGAATTATTAAAAGGAATTATATATCTTATCTAAGTGAAGTGTATAAATATTATGAAAATGTTATTTGTGGTGATTGTTATACACTGAAGTGGTTTAAGGATCTTACAATATAGTATTAAGTTAATGTAGTATTAGGTAAAATCATTCTCGATGTAGTTTCGGGGGGGTTTTAACCCCCTAAACCCCCCCCCCCTTAGTTACGCCACTGCAGTTGGTCTGTCTTACACAATATAATACAATTATGCTGCACATTACACAAAATAAAATATTTTTGTGTGAAACAGATAATCCAGCTCATTTAGAAATGAAGACTGGGAAAAAAGTGAAATAATGTGTCGATGTTTCAAACCAAACCAAGGATTTTATAAAAATATAAAAATGGGAGTGTTCAATATTTTAAGATGTACTGTAAATAAAGGACCAAGCAAGATCATGAATTTATGTAATGAATATAATATTGGACCATAAAAAGACTCAACAAATTTAGGCTGACTGTAAGAACAATAAGAATAATTACTCTATAAGCAAAGCTTACTCCATGTTCTATTACTATTACACATGTTTGGTCACCAGATCTTGATGTACACGTGTTAGTGTTGGTTTCAACTATTGCAAAACACATTTTACGATTGTTTTTAGAACCGCAAGGAACTCCATAGTTCATACAGACAACTCCACCGGAAGTCTAATTATAATTTTGGCGGTTGTACCAATATTATAATTTAATATATCAGCGATATGACTCTGTGCAAACAAGTATTAACTTGTCATGTTTACATCGACCATGGCGGCAATTAGCAGGCTCCAATAACATCATGTCAATTAATGTTGTTATCACTTTTATGTCCATATAGACAACATTAAAAATAGCTAATCGCCATTTAGATAAAATTATCGTCAATTAAATGTGTACAAATAAGTCTACAACGGATTTCGATTGGCTGTTGTGTATTGACTTATAATGGTTGTCTGCTGTTAGCGGCTGAAGGCACTGCCTATTGGGTACTGCCTGGGGCGCTGCCTACTAGACGTGTGATGTGTGATGTGTGCAGTGACCCCAGGCCTCATACCACACTGGCTGTGGCGGCATCGGGAATTGCATTCGTTAGCAGTGATAACTTGGGTGATAAAATTATTCTGTAGTTAAAGAAAAAAATTAACAGAATGTCTATAGGATACAGGGGTCAACAAAATGTGGGATATTAGTTCACGGTTGTGTCCATGATAATTGGGCATATTTTAGTTTTGTAGTAAAAGAGGTAGAACAGTAAGTTGGTACCATTTGATTCAGCTGTGTCCAAAGCATGAGATGCTTACGTTGGGGCTGGATTGAGCCAACTCTGCCCCTGTTTGTAGCTCCCTGGCTCACATCAGCGTTTAGCTCACAGCTGGGGCTGGATTGAGCCAACTCTGCTCCTGTTTGTAGCTCCCTGGCTCACATCAGCGTTTAGCTCACAGCTGGGGCTGGATTGAGCCAACTCTGCTCCTGTTTGTAGCTCCCTGGCTCACATCAGCGTTTAGCTCACAGCTGGGGCTGGATTGAGCCAACTCTGCTCCTGTTTGTAGCTTCCTGGCTCACATCAGCGTTTAGCTCACAGCTGGGGCTGGACTGAGCCAACTCTGCCCCTGTTTGTAGCTCCCTGGCTCACATCAGCGTTTAGCTCACAGCTGGGGCTGGATTGAGCCAACTCTGCCCCTGTTTGTAGCTCCCTGGGTCACAGCAGCGTTTAGCTCACAGCTGGGGCTGGATTGAGCCAACTCTGCTCCTGTTTGTAGCTCCCTGGCTCACATCAGCGTTTAGCTCACAGCTGGGGCTGGATTAAGCCAACTCTGCTCCTGTTTGTAGCTCCCTGGCTCACAGCAGCGTTTAGCTCACAGCTGGGGCTGGATTGAGCCAACTCTGCTCCTGTTTGTAGCTCCCTGGCTCACATCAGCGTTTAGCTCACAGCTGGGGCTGGATTGAGCCAACTCTGCTCCTGTTTGTAGCTTCCTGGCTCACAGCAGCGTTTAGCTCACAGCTGGGGCTGGATTGAGCCAACTCTGCTACTGTTTGTAGCTCCCTGGCTCACAGCAGCGTTTAGCTCACAGCTGGGGCTGGATTGAGCCAACTCTGCTCCTGTTTGTAGCTTCCTGGCTCACAGCAGCGTTTAGCTCACAGCTGGGGCTGGATTGAGCCAACTCTGCTCCTGTTTGTAGCTCCCTGGCTCACATCAGCGTTTAGCTCACAGCTGGGGCTGGATTGAGCCAACTCTGCTCCTGTTTGTAGCTTCCTGGCTCACAGCAGCGTTTAGCTCACAGCTGGGGCTGGATTGAGCCAACTCTGCTCCTGTTTGTAGCTCCCTGGCTCACATCAGCGTTTAGCTCACAGCTGGGGCTGGATTGAGCCAACTCTGCTGCTGTTTGTAGCTCCCTGGCTCACACCAGCGTTTAGCTCACAGCTGGGGCTGGATTGAGCCAACGCTGCTGCTGTTTGTAGCTCCCTGGCTCACACCAGCGTTTAGCTCACAGCTGGGGCTGGATTGAGCCAACTCTGCTGCTGTTTGTAGCTCCCTGGCTCACATCAGCGTTTAGCTCACAGCTGGACGACCTCCACAGGAAGTAAGGTCACACAATCACTTGTCAAGCATATCATTTCATTTCAAACTTTTTCAAAATTAAATATTTTCTTATCTTGTGTTGACCCTTGTTTAATGGGATCATCTCTCCAACGGCCGCAGCATCCGGTGGGTTGACTTGGCCATGTCGGGGCCTAATTGATTCCCAATCTCACTGGTTCATCGTTAGGACACATACTCAACCAAGGTGCGGTTTGACATTCTTGCTTTACATAAAGTCCTGCAGGAGTGAGAGCTCAAAAAGCGTGAAAATGTAACGTTTTCTGTTCGAATCTTTTAAAACAAGTTTTAAAATTAAAATTGTTGTAAATAGTCCCTGCTAGAGATTATCAAGGTCTATAACTTACGGGAAAAATAGATGCAAAACTCATAACGCACCCGATATTTCTTGGTCCTAAACTATATAACTTACGGGAAAAATAGATGCAAAACTCATAACGCACCCGATATTTCTTGGTCCTAAACTATATAACTTACGGGAAAAATAGATGCAAAACTCATAACGCACCCGATATTTCTTGGTCCTAAACTATATAATTTACTTCCGTCTCACATCTCACTACTCAAATCAAAACATTGCTTCATGAAACAATGTAGTATGTGGTTACAAAATCTCAGTATAGAGAAAGTTAATTATATTGTAAACTGTTACCCTGGTATCTAAAGAATGGTCGAAAATTGGTTGTTATCAGTGTTTATATACTGTTTCATACAAAGAAAAGAAAATAAACATTAGTTAGTAGGCCATAAGTTTTCTTTACATTATGAACTGCTCTCTCATATTTATATTAAGTAGTTATTAATATTGTATCTACTAGCATCTACTCTTGTCTTTTCTTATTATTATCTTAGTGTATAAGTTCCTAATTCATATGTATCATGTTTGTTCTATAAATGGCCACACCTCAGGAGATTGTTTTCCTACTGTGGCCAAAAATAAGCAATGTATGTAACATATTATCTGAATTATTCAATAAACATTCTATTCTATTCTATTCTTCTATTCTATTCTATAACGTGTGCATTAAATCCACTTATAAAATAATATCTCAGTTATCGAATATAATCAAAACGTAATGTATGTAAAATATACTTTTGTCGTTATCTGTATAGACCCTCATAATATCTAGCTGGGGTATCGAATCACAATTTAAGTTTTAAAAGTTGTTTTAAAGATACTAAGGGCCCTTTTTGGTCTCTGTGTATTTTCAGCAATAGCAATGTGTGATAAGCAATGCATTTCCGTCGTGTGAATGTTGCAGCGAAGTTCCTGAAATGATCTGAAAAACTGATGGCGAGTGCGCCGTAAAACTAAACGTTTGTTTTTAACTTCTTTCCAAAATGTAACACTTCCCATACATTCAGGGGCGTAACCAGGGTACTAATATTACCCGGGTAAGATGCGGAGATAGGGACTTCAGGCAAAAATAGCAGGAGGGTTTGGGGGGCGGCCCCCCAACAACAGCGCCGCGGTCGATTTTTTTAAAATTCGGGGTTTTAGAGTGATTTCTGAGCGTTTCAGAAAAATTACCGGACTAAATGCAAAACTGAAATACTGTCGTTTGTGTAGTGCACAAACCAGAAAACTTAAACACAAATGGAAAAATGGACGAAAATGATTAAGTACTATTGAGTTTGGGGGCTAAGTTTGGTCTAAGTTTGGGGGCTAAGTTTGGTCTAAGTTTGGGGCTAGGTTTGGGCGGTTGGTCCTAGTGGAATTGTAATAGCTGTAGGCATGCAAGGAACTTATACTTAGGGAATTTTTACCCGGGTATCTACCCGGGTTACCGATGCCTAGTTACGCGCCTGCATACATTACAATATTACATTCTCATTGTAAACCCCATACTTGTATTGCACCGATAGAGATGGCTCAGTGGGTAGTATACTCAGGGCTCTAATTCGTGAGGTTGCCTGTTTGATATCCGCTACCGGTAATCCTGACTGGAGGTTTTCCGAGGTTTCCTCAGTCACAAGGCTAATGCTGAGATTGAGTCATATTATCAGCCGCCTATAGGATATTCCTTCCTAACTACTCCAGATACCGCAATACCTAGTAAGTTACCTGAAGAATGGCATGAGTTGTCCCTGGAAAGGTTTTCTACAAA
The DNA here is from genome assembly GCA_945910005.1 of Isoperla grammatica. Taxonomy (NCBI): domain Eukaryota; kingdom Metazoa; phylum Arthropoda; class Insecta; order Plecoptera; family Perlodidae; genus Isoperla; species Isoperla grammatica. The sequence goes on along the minus strand of OX246742.1, from coordinate 15,384,306 downwards.
AAATGATTATTACAACTTATATTGGGGGCGGAAAAAATCTTATACTAAAAATAAAACCTAATCTATAACATCTGAGCCCATATAAAGTGAGGTGGTTCGAAAACGGACGGTCGACAGTCTATACGCTGTTCGCATTCAACGACATGGCTCTCGTTTGCGGTCAGTAGAAACTAGGAAGTCAACGGAATGTTTACGTGACATACCGATTATCGATCATACTGATCATACCGATCATACCGATCATACCGATCATAATGATCATACCGATCATCCCGATCATACCGATCATACCGATCATACCGATCATACCGATCATACCGGCCAACAGAAGAGCAGAGTCAAAATCTGAGCAATCATTGCTACGGATGTCAATACTTCTAGGTCGTCTGAACGCGGGATGGGAAATGTGTGTATTCAACATTGAAGCAATAGATTGCGGCCATGCATTTTTCCTGTAAAGCACCTTAAACGTGCACATGTTGCCTGTGGGGGGGGGGGGGGACTCCCTAGTTCTAGGTGATATACTCTACTAAATTAGACATAAACAAATTTAAATTTAAAATTTTAGAAACATTTATACAGTATTCTGAAAAGTTAACGAAATTCCACACACCATTGTGGCGTGAAAAACAGACCTGGGATCAAAGTGAGGCCAGCAATCACTTTCAAATAGAACAATATTCAGTTTTTTAAAGATAACTTCACTTATAATACCACATTCAAAGGGAATTAATTACAAATATCATTGAAATGAGTACATTTACACATTCATGATATCATGATTAGTGTAATACAAAATATTTAATGTCTCGTTGGGTAACCAACTTGGGGGAAAAGTAGGTCTCATATTAAAACCGCTCAAAATATTTTAAGAACGGTTAATAATATTATTACGAAGCGGTTAATAAATAACCAACCAACTTATAGTTGCCTGAGCATTATACATAGGCCTACACTGGATTATTAAAATATCAAATGTTGCCTACAAAGAAGACGTGGCATTTGAGGCTACGGTTTTGTTGAGGCCTCTTTTCCCATATGTCACATCCCTGACTAGTGAGGTAGTTGTTTTGACTATGATGTCTTGACTCACGTTACTAGCATTTCATTGGCGTGTTATAAGTGACGATCCACGCATGATTGGTCCGTCGTTTCGTTTATGGTATTTCAATAAGAAGTATAAATATCTGAACTCTCTTATAGGCCTACCAGTCTTATTACAATAGCACAAGACTCCATTGAGGGGGCTGTGACATCACAGGCGGACAAACAATGTGTTGCTAGGGAAGTCCATTGTTGTATCTTTCTTTGATTGGTGCATATTCAATGTTTGTCTGAAAAAACACGGGCACATGGCTATTTTTGGAATTGAGTCTTATGCTTTTGCTATTACCGATAGAGGTGGCTCAGCGGTGAGACGCGATACTCTAATTCGGGAGGTCGCCGGTTCGATGCCGGTCACCGGCAGTCATGACTGAAGGGTTTTCCGAGGTTTTCCTCAGTCGTGAAGGCGAATGCTGGGATTGAGTTCTACTAACAGCACTCGGACATTCCTTCCCAGCTATCCAAACACCCTAATAACTTAGTAAGTCACCTGAAGAGGGGCACATTAGGTAAAGCTGGTGTACACCTTATAACTATAAGTATAACGGTTATTCCTACGAAAAAATATCATTATAATTGCTATTGCAATGACGCGTGTGTGTGAACCCTTGTACTTAATCCCTAAAGCCCAACACGGCTTGTGACTATACCTAGAGGCATTCTTATGACTTTGTGAGCACCAGGCTTTAGAATTAAAATATTTGAAACTTTTTTAATCCACTGTTTAATTTTAGTTCATAAGAAACTAAATGTCGGTTATTGAGCCACTGTTTCAACGTTGTGCATCGTTATCAGTGATTAACATAGAGAGCTCGTTAAGCTTGTTCTGACGTCACGAGCATCTTGATCGAGTAATTGTATTAGGCTTCCAGATCTCGATTAGTAAGCGTTGAAACGCTGCCACCCCATTGCCAGACCCCCCCACTCAATCTTACACCGCACAGACGAGATGGATACATCCCCATCCAACACGCGAAATTGTGAAAAAGGCGTCAGTTTTTCGCAGTAGAAAGTCATCAATCATTTCGTTATCAGCTCCGCCACCTCAGTCCTGTGATTGAAAGACATTGAATTAACGTTCAGACTGCTTCGAAACCGGAAATTACATGGAACCCATTCTAACCTGACCTGGCTATTAACGCGCCGTTATTAACACTTGACGGAGTAACAACGAAATTATTAAACTGAGGAGGTTCAAGAAACGAAGGCGGTCGTACATCTTCGTCAACTCACCGAACTCGCTCAAATCGTAGCCACGCCCATTTTCAAAAGGTTACATCTTTTTTAATATCAACTTATAACGATAATAATACTCGAAAGTCGAAATCTTTCTTAACTTGTCCCGAAACAGCCTTACAAGTGTGTTCGTTACAGACCTGCACTGGCTCGTGACCAATCAGGGAAGGGTATTTGAAATTGTGGCTCTCTGGTTGGCCACGAATAACTCGTCTATGAAGAACGTATCTGTAAGGTTCTTACAAAACTGGTAAGGGCACTAGCAACACCGAAAGACAACAATGGAACAAATGAATTGAACTGATGGACAATCCATCAGCTGTCAAAATAATAAAATTGCAACCATAGAAATAAAAACAAGTGTAGCAATAGTAACTGCTCGCCATTTAAAACTTTTAATGATAGACAATGTCTAAGTGAAAGTTTTGTATGTGTATTTGTTGGTTTTTTGTTTTGTTTTCCAAAATCAGACGAAATTATTTTTTGACAGCTTGTTGTTTGTCCATCGATTCAATTCATTTGTTTCATTGTTGTCTTTTGGTGTTGCTAGTGCCCTATTAGCTGGCTCGGAAAGAATAATCAAATAAGCTGGTTAGTAAGGTATTTGGAATAATCCTTTTCAGAATGTATCTAGGGCCCTTAGATAGAACTAATCACGGCCCTCTAGATCAGTGGTTCCCAACCAGAATGCCGCGGACCTCTCCTAGGGCTGCCGCGAAATTTTCGATGAAATTGAAAAAATCTTGTTTTGGAACATTTTGATGATAAAAAAAAATAATAATAATTATTAGTATTATAACGGTACAAACGAAATCATAATTTGATGTCTATATAACCACTATTAAAATTTTACTGAAACATATTTCATCGAGGGTTCGACGTTCTGTACTGCAGATTAACACCTTCACCCTCCTGCCCCCTCAATCCTGAATAACAGTTCAGAAACAATAAGAAAACATTATCCAATTTCTACAGCAGTTTTCAACGCAATATCGGTGTGAGTTAGGGGTGTCAGCATAACGAACAGTCAATCAAAGAAAATAGAAATACTTCCATCAGTTGAAGAGGATGTTTGTCCGGTATCTGACCACAAATAAAAGACATTTGCAAAAAACGTCAAAGCTAGACTTCCCACTGACCTAATAATTAATGTTATAAAAACTACAACTTAGTGGCATGCTGGTCTTATAGTAATTAAATCATTTAATTAATGTGTCCAAATTTGGGTTTATCGTTGATTTATAACAATTCTTCTAAATTTTTATAATAATTGTTTTTTAGCGTGGACGTTAGTGAAGGAACGGTGGAGGGGGGGGGGCGTATCTACTGAATGTAGTAAATGATTCAACTTTCAATAAAACGTAGCCCTCTCAAGACATTCATTTAGTTTCAATGTTTGGGACTGTTGCTTGGCCCTAAGCCGGCTCTATGTTGCGTACCTGTGTGGCCAGCACTGTACAATCATATCAGCGCAAGAGTTGCAATGCTCTCTGTAGGCGCATTACGTGACTACTCTCTTTCAGGTCACCACGAGAAACATAGGACATCCATCAATAACTTAACCGAAATACCAATAAAAATTACCTTCTCTCTCCAATTTCCAAAACACTTATAAACATCATCGTGCACAAAGAAATTCGAAAGTCGAATAAATAATAATTTGATTACCTAAATCTAATTATCCGATCATAAACCAACGAAAACAAACTCTAATAATTACCCACGTCAGAACGCTTGAACCTGTGTAGTGTGTATTGTTGTAAGGAAAGGCGGAAATCGGTGCCAGATCAGAGCGCAATCTCTGAGCTGTCTTGCCGGTAATAGAGTGATCATTATGTGCGGCTTAGTTCGACCACGCCCACTCCTGCCATTACTCGCATGGCCACTATAGTTTATTGAGGCTTCGCGACTACGAAAATATTCAAATAATAATAACTCTATTATCGCTATACCGAGCACGCTTAAAAAAGAAAGATGGTGGTATAGTTGATTACGTAGTTCCGATGATGCTATAAATCTTGCCTTACCTGTTCGTCGGCTATCCGCCATAACTCGCAGCGCGCATCTCGCAATGTAAAACTCTCAGAAGAGACGGTCGCTCCACCTGGTCTATTTCAACTGAATCCGCGGTACCTGTTTGTTATCCACTGTGTTATTGTCCACTGCATCGAGTGCACCAGCCTCGCTTGCCAACAGACGGGCTGATAGTATCACTACAATACCCGAGGCATGAGAACGAGATGTAACTAGATTTAGGTTGGTAGTTGTCACATGCGTCACTTCACTATTACATTATTCATGACGTTACCGCATGCAAGGGTAGTTGCTCGAGACCAGTGGATGAGCGATGACAATATAATAAATATTTACTAACGGATTTGATCAAATTTGATTCCATTTGAGAGTGATAGCGTTCTACTAATTCGGCCAATGTTGACGCTATCATTGTACGCCTGCCAAGCTATTGCATATTTCACATGAACTCCTTTGCAAATTGTCATCAAAATGCAATTCAATCAAGTTATCCTCCGATATTTAAATGATCCAATTCTTTATCACGCCAGACTTATTTGAAAGGTTCCGTATGATTGTAGCTAAGTACATTTTAGATTTTCAAAATTATTTGTGAATTTTGTAATTTGATTATAAATTGCAATTTAAATTTGCACCTTATATTTATTTAGTACTTTCAGTACACAGATAGACAGACAGACAGACAGACAGACAGACAGACAGACAGACAGACAGACAGACAGACAGACAGACAGACAGACAGACAGACAGACAGACAGACAGACAGACAGACAGACAGACAGACAGACAGACAGACAGACAGACAGACAGACAGACAGACAGACAGACAGACAGACAGACAGACAGACAGACAGACAGACAGACAGACAGACAGACAGACAGACAGACAGACAGACAGACAGACAGACAGACAGACAGACAGACAGACAGACAGACAGACAGACAGACAGACAGACAGACAGACAGACAGACAGACAGACAGACAGACAGACAGACAGACAGACAGACAGACAGACAGACAGACAGACAGACAGACAGACAGACAGACAGACAGACAGACAGACAGACAGACAGACAGACAGACAGACAGACGGACAGACAGACAGACAGACAGACAGACAGACAGACAGACAGACAGACAGACAGACATCAGTGAAAGCAAAGCCTATCATTGGCTGCAGTAATGTCCCCTTCCCTCCAAAGAACACAAATAATTTGTTCTTTTATCGTGAAATAGCATTGTCCAACATCGTTCAAATACATTTCGGTTCCAGATAGTAAGAAACTCGATTCTTAACTCAATCGGTCACCCGATAATTGAACGACTCGTGAAATAAGGTGCAGATTATTTCCCTGTCATTCTCATGAGCCAGACAAGCGTTGCTAATCGTAACATGGTCATTACGGCCGCACAGTTTGGGGCGGTAGACATGGAGCTACGTTCACACGAGACATTCAGACCGACATTCCTTTAGTTGAGTTTAGTTGAGTGAGACATGGAGCTACGTTCACACGAGACATTCAGACCGACATTCCTTTAGTTGAGTTTAGTTGAGTGAGACATGGAGCTACGTTCACACGAGACATTCAGACCGACATTCCTTTAGTTGAGTTTAGTTGAGTGAGACATGGAGCTACGTTCACACGAGACATTCAGACCGACATTCCTTTAGTTGAGTTTAGTTGAGTGAGACATGGAGCTACGTTCACACGAGACATTCAGACCGACATTCCTTTAGTTGAGTTTAGTTGAGTGAGACATGGAGCTACGTTCACACGAGACATTCAGACCGACATTCCTTTAGTTGAGTTTAGTTGAGTGAGACATGGAGCTACGTTCACACGAGACATTCAGACCGACATTCCTTTAGTTGAGTTTAGTTGAGTGAGACATGGAGCTACGTTCACACGAGACATTCAGACCGACATTCCTTTAGTTGAGTTTAGTTGAGTGAGACATGGAGCTACGTTCACACGAGACATTCAGACCGACATTCCTTTAGTTGAGTTTAGTTGAGTGAGACATGGAGCTACGTTCACACGAGACATTCAGACCGACATTCCTCTAGTTGAGTTTAGTTGAGTGAGACATGGAGCTACGTTCACACGAGACATTCAGACCGACATTCCTTTAGTTGAGTTTAGTTGAGTGAGACATGGAGCTACGTTCACACGAGACATTCAGACCGACATTCCTCTAGTTGAGTTTAGTTGAGTGAGACATGGAGCTACGTTCACACGAGACATTCAGACCGACATTCCTTTAGTTGAGTTTAGTTGAGTGAGACATGGAGCTACGTTCACACGAGACATTCAGACCGACATTCCTTTAGTTGAGTTTAGTTGAGAAGTGTGGGGCGGTAGACATGGAGCTACGTTCACACGAGACATTCAGACCGACATTCCTTTAGTTGAGTTTAGTTGAGTGAGACATGGAGCTACGTTCACACGAGACATTCAGACCGACATTCCTTTAGTTGAGTTTAGTTGAGTGAGACATGGAGCTACGTTCACACGAGACATTCAGACCGACATTCCTCTAGTTGAGTTTAGTTGAGTGAGACATGGAGCTACGTTCACACGAGACATTCAGACCGACATTCCTCTAGTTGAGTTTAGTTGAGTGAGACATGGAGCTACGTTCACACGAGACATTCAGACCGACATTCCTTTAGTTGAGTTTAGTTGAGTGAGACATGGAGCTACGTTCACACGAGACATTCAGACCGACATTCCTTTAGTTGAGTTTAGTTGAGTGAGACATGGAGCTACGTTCACACGAGACATTCAGACCGACATTCCCTTAGGTGAGTTTAGTTGAGTGAGACATGGAGCTACGTTCACACGAGACATTCAGACCGACATTCCTTTAGTTGAGTTTAGTTGAGTGAGACATGGAGCTACGTTCACACGAGACATTCAGACCGACATTCCTCTAGTTGAGTTTAGTTGAGTGAGACATGGAGCTACGTTCACACGAGACATTCAGACCGACATTCCCTTAGGTGAGTTTAGTTGAGTGAGACATGGAGCTACGTTCACACGAGACATTCAGACCGACATTCCTCTAGTTGAGTTTAGTTGAGTGAGACATGGAGCTACGTTCACACGAGACATTCAGACCGACATTCCTTTAGTTGAGTTTAGTAGAGTGAGACATGGAGCTACGTTCACACGAGACATTCAGACCGACATTCCTTTAGTTGAGTTTAGTTGAGTGAGACATGGAGCTACGTTCACACGAGACATTCAGACCGACATTCCTTAGTTGAGTTTAGTTGAGTGAGACATGGAGCTACGTTCACACGAGACATTCAGACCGACATTCCCTTAGGTGAGTTTAGTTGAGTGAGACATGGAGCTACGTTCACACGAGACATTCAGACCGACATTCCTTTAGTTGAGTTTAGTTGAGTGAGACATGGAGCTACGTTCACACGAGACATTCAGACCGACATTCCTTTAGTTGAGTTTAGTTGAGTGAGACATGGAGCTACGTTCACACGAGACATTCAGACCGACATTCCTTTAGTTGAGTTTAGTTGAGTGAGACATGGAGCTACGTTCACACGAGACATTCAGACCGACATTCCCTTAGGTGAGTTTAGTTGAGTGAGACATGGAGCTACGTTCACACGAGACATTCAGACCGACATTCCCTTAGGTGAGTTTAGTTGAGTGAGACATGGAGCTACGTTCACACGAGACATTCAGACCGACATTCCTCTAGTTGAGTTTAGTTGAGTGAGACATGGAGCTACGTTCACACGAGACATTCAGACCGACATTCCTCTAGTTGAGTTTAGTTGAGTGAGACATGGAGCTACGTTCACACGAGACATTCAGACCGACATTCCTCTAGTTGAGTTTAGTTGAGTGAGACATGGAGCTACGTTCACACGAGACATTCAGACCGACATTCCTCTAGTTGAGTTTAGTTGAGTGAGACATGGAGCTACGTTCACACGAGACATTCAGACCGACATTCCTCTAGTTGAGTTTAGTTGAGTGAGACATGGAGCTACGTTCACACGAGACATTCAGACCGACATTCCTCTAGTTGAGTTTAGTTGAGTGAGACATGGAGCTACGTTCACACGAGACATTCAGACCGACATTCCCTTAGGTGAGTTTAGTTGAGTGAGACATGGAGCTACGTTCACACGAGACATTCAGACCGACATTCCTTTAGTTGAGTTTAGTTGAGTGAGACATGGAGCTACGTTCACACGAGACATTCAGACCGACATTCCTTTAGTTGAGTTTAGTTGAGTGAGACATGGAGCTACGTTCACACGAGACATTCAGACCGACATTCCTTAGTTGAGTTTAGTTGAGACATCGGTGCACCTTGATCTGGTTTATATTACCTCATATTTTGTTTCAATTCCAATGAAACACTCACAGTATGTTTGTATATTATACGTGTTGCCAGTTTTGTAGAGCGGTTTCCATTATTTGACATTCGTTACAAGTGGTTGTTATTGGACGGACAGACACAGCGCCATAGCCAGTCTCTCACACAGACCGAAAGCAACAACAAAAACATTGACCATACTCTTCAAAACACTGAATACAAAACATATACCTAGCTACTATTTTCATTGTAGGTTGTAGAAATATCTGCTTTGTCAACAGTATCCTTTATTTCCAACGGGGCAATCAGAGCATTGTTGTCACTTGAGGACTATTTGACTGGTATAAAGGTTTCCCAACACTTTCAAGAAGGGTAGAAAGAAACAGCCGGCGCTCCACGAAATATAATATTATAAATAATATATCTGGAATTAACTATAATTTGTTGGTTATCATAGCAATGCTATTAAAATAAAACTGACAATGTAACAATGGTAATTAATGATATAGAAATACTCATGGAAGCTATAAAAATATACCATGTTGTCGCTAAAACTTTAACGATATATTGCGTGGTATTTTAGCGGGAGCCGATCGCCCAATACTAAATACTAAAGCCACCAGAAATAACATTTTTCAATCAGTCATATGACTCATATCTCAAGAATGTTACAAAACATCGAAAATTAGATTATTGCTAATTGATCTTTATATCTAATACACGCCATGGAATACCAGTTCCAAGAATTCCATGTACGAACGCGAATATAAATATGATGGATGTTAAATAAAAATTAAATAAAATAAAAACGTGAAAACTTATGATGTTAAATGTTGACAGTTATGACAATAAATGATGGACTCAAGGTAAATAAATACCCCGCATAATTTACTATTTATTCAGTGTAGGTCTATGTGTACGTATAGCAGAATACATACAAACTCCTTCTATCGTTGGATCCGTGTAAGCAACTATACCATCTGCCCACGCTTGTGGTAATAAATAGCAGACTCTTTCTATCCAACGAAGCTCAAAAATAATAACAATAATGGTATAAATTCATATAATTTGGTAATTGTTGCGATGTTCACATAGATTTCTAGCGCTAGTATTATCACCTCCCACTGGTGTATTATTAATATAAACTGTTTCGAACAGGTTTGAATTGCCTTGTTCACTTGGGGTCAATAACGTGAAACCTTATTGCCTGCATCGATAAACAATCATTAGACGCCATTTTGTTACGCCCACTACGTCGAAAATTCAAACAAATTATACTTGCCTCAATTTTTTAAACATACCTTTAGTGTGATACCGATACAATCTTATTTCCCTCCATTATACACAAAACGAAGAGTATTTTGTGCAACAGTACCGTATGATGCTCAAGTAAAATCTTCTTTTTGTCTTTTTGTTTTGAATTTTTATTAATAATGGCAATATATTATTTCCGTTAAATAACCTTTACATCATCTCATGGGTGTTTAATGCACCCTAGTGTTGCGAGCATCGTGTAGTCTAATACTATAATTAACCCCTAAATGCAGGGTAGTTAGTAGCTACGACGACTATCGCTGCACCCTAATTGCCCTCGAGAGGTCACGGGGTGGTTTACTACAGTAATCTGAGAAGAGTCAATCATTGTAGTTAACGAGAGCTTCATGACGTCACATATTGACGTCACGTCATGACGTCACGCACGTTGGTTCACACATTGCGCCGCATGGCTGCGTTGATCAGCGTTCAGCGAGCCTCATATAGGAGATATGGATTCATTGTGTACCCACTCAGTTACAAGAACTAACTTTCAGTGGGGGACATTTACATCATTGTTCTTCGTTGATATGACACTCCAAAGTTTTTACATATCAGGGCCCGGATTCACAAGGTGTCCTGTACTGGCCACGCAATTAAGGTGACCCCTAAAATTCTGAGAAGAAACGGTCGCTCCACAAGTCCACACGGTCTATTTGAACGGTACTCACCGCGGGATTTCCAGATTCCGGTATTGTTATTGTCCACTGCATTGACTGCACCGACCGTGAATGGAATGCGACCCCACCACGTCTGACAACAGGAGCGCGATATTATCACTACAATACCCGAGACAAGAGAACGGGATGCAACTAGATTTAGGTTGGTAGCTGTCACACGCGTCACTTCTCTATAAGATAATCCGTGACAACACCTTGCAAGTTAATTTGACGGGACTATACGTCTTTCTAAGACCGGCCTAACATTGAACCCCTTGTGAATCCAAGCCAATATCGGAGAATAGATTTTAAAAACATTGGAATGTTCATTGCGTCTTTGTTCCTACCAGGAATTAGTAACTTCTTCATACGACCTGGCTCTGGTTTCACAAGAAGTCCAAAGCTAGGCCGGTTTTAGATTTAAGACCCGAAAAATACAGGATCTTTTGTGAATCTCGGCCCAGTATCATAGGGCTAAGAATACCCAGGAATCGAACCCTGTACCTTCTGCATTGGAAGCAGGAATAAACCCAGCATGCACCTCGGCGACGTAGTGGATAGTAGTGGGCTAACTTTAAATTATCGGTAAGTGTATTTGTGTTAGGGTCATCATGTCTGTAAGAGCAAAAAAGAGGACATTTTAAATTAATAGAAGATTGTTGGAGTTTCTCTTATTCACTGAACAATCTTGCACATGAGATGTCTTTTCCCTTTTTGCTATAGATATCGATCATTTAAATATTTATTCAAGAAACACTCTTGCTGTTGATATTATGGTGAATACCGATAATTCACATTACGCAATGTATATCTTTGAATAAAACAAATGATTAGTTTCACGGTTTCGCCTGCTTGGAGACCTTGTCAGCAAAATATAAGTAACAACAATGTCTTAAATGACTGTTTAAGGCCATTCCAGCCCGCTATCAAATATGCACCCTGTTCAATCATTATCAGCTGTTGATATATGACGCAATGTGACCACACTAACATCCCCCCACCCCGCCAAGCCCAGGTATCAGCAGGCAGCCGAATAACTGGGCAGTCGAGTTACAGACACTGTGGGAGCAAGGTCGTATCGCTCGCTCCTCTAGCGTCAACTTATTACTTCATACGCAGTATCTATTATCTCGATAAGTAACAGTGCTGAAGGCTTCAAGCCACTTCTTGATTATACGTATAGGGGGGCCTTATAATGACTAAGGGCCGGTATTTCAATGTCCAGTTAAAATTTATTTTTCAGTTAAATTGTTTTCACCATGACAACGGCCAATAGAAATACACCAAACTGGGCTTACCTGACAGTTAAATTTACTAAACACTTAAACTGGACATTAAAACACCGGCCCTAAGAAGTTTGAGGCATGGGTTTCAGTTCTTTCCGCTTACATTGTTAATCGAAAAATGTCAAATTTTTACTCGTTCATTTAAGCCGCATTCACATAAATGACTATTGATTACTGACTATTGACTATTGACTAGTGATTATTGACTACCCAAAGAAAGATATGAACACTACACAACTAAGTTCTTTGACACGTATGATCTGCCACCTAGAACAAATGAATCAAACTGATTGACAAACAACGAGCTGTCAAAATAATAAAATTGCAACATTATGAAGAAAACGAGGTATGGCGATAGTAACTGTTCACCAGTTAAAACGTTTAATGATGGGCTTAACCAAGTTGTGAAGGTTTTGTATGTTTCTTGTTTGTTTTGAAGATTTGTTTTCAAAATAAGAATATTTTATTGTATGACAGCTTCATAAAAATAATAAATAAATAATATTCGCCGGAAATAGTCAAAAACAAATATACACTTGACAGTAATTGAATAGTGGTATTGACTTCCGTTGCTCCACATTCATTGGCTGAACGCGAACGTTGTGATTGGTTGTAACTATGACTTCCAGATATCTTCAATTCGTTAGTCAATAGTCAATAGTCATAAGTCAAAAGTAAAGTTGTGTGAACGTCAGCACGTATCGCCTATGGTTCAATTCGCTTAGTCACTAATCAATAGTCAATAGTCAATAGTCAATAGTCACTAGTCATTTATGTGAACGCGGCTTTATCGGCACACAACAATTGTTGTAGTTTAGTCCCTGTTTATGCTACAGCCATGTTATTTCATAGTCATTATTTCATAAGTATTTCAAATCGAGTGAAATATTTAAAACGTCACATTTAGTATTTTGTAACCGTGGAGCCAGCACCGTAAAGTCGGAAGTGTATACGGCCGGTACATGTTTTTTTCTTCTTCTGGTCATACTCGGGTAGACTTGGGTAAAGATATTTTGTTGTTGTAGCTTGTAAGAAAAATGTTTCAAGACTGTGTGCGAAGGGGAGGAATAGCCTTAGGCCTAAATGAAAACTATAATCATATTTATGTACGCAAAAAATACTAATATCTTTTATAGTTTATTTTAGCTAAACAAGGTCTGCAACCATATTTTTTAAACTTTGGATATCGTAGGTACAACATTCACCATTATAGTTCATTTTACTGAGAATTATAAAACATTTTATATTAAAACTCATAAATCGAAACCAATAAAGGCAAATTACCAGTAAATAGCCCACGTAGAATCTTAGGCTATCCATGGTGTTTGATGGCCCTGATATAATCACAGTTAAAAACCTCTACAAAGCACGGACAGATAGCCCCATGATTAGCGGCCCGGCTGGGTTATCTGAGCCTGGAACCAGGCTGCCTAATCACGTGCAAAGGCCTGGGTTATCTGAGCCTGGAACCAGGGTGCCCTTATCACGTGCAAACATTTTACAACTGGAGTTCTGAAAGCGATCAGCCGAACGTGCGGGTTATGAATTAACAAACTTTTGAAACATCCGTTTAGGACGTGAGAGTATATAATTAAATTTTTTGCTCCACATTGTATTTTATGAGTTTCGTTTCTCTTATCGAGTAATATACAGCTCTATTAGGTTATAAGAGGAAATAATAATTTATGGATGTGCATGTTGTAAAAATTCGCAATTTATTGATTTTAATAATTATAGTAAATTGCTTATTTTCAGTGGCGTAGCGGAAGGCCCCGCAAACCCCGCAAGGCGGGGGGGCCCCCGCGAAGCGGGGGCCCCCGATGATATAGATCAGATATTATGAAAATTTCCAATAAGACAAAAAATCAATTAAAATGTATTTTAAATAAAATTACAAAATTCGCGCCCTCCCCCCCCCCCCCAAAAAAAAAAAAAAAAAAAACGGAAAATGTTGTATCAGCCAGGAAATCAGTCACAGGTCTCAAGAATATTCACACAACTGTCAATTTGAATAAAATATTCATTATAAAGAAGACAAGACACCACTGAATTCTCTAGACAACCAACAATTCCTTTTTTGACAGCGAAAATTTTGGACGCTATAGCGAGCCAAGTCATAAACGGATGGCTGCAGCTAAAAGGGTGATTGTGAGGGGATCGGTAGTGGGTTGCCATTTGGCATTTGGTCTGTGTTGGTTTGTATGCGAAATACGTGCTTATGAATAAAATTAATATTTAGTTCCAACATGTTAAATGGTCTGTCTTTAACCACTACGGGCGGTGTGCTCCCTAAATTACACGATGCAATAAATATGACAGCAATGACTGTAAAGTGTAAACATTCGAGGACGGGACGGGGCCAGTCTTGCTCTCATATTCTAAATTTTTGGGATCGTTCACGATTTTATACCGGATATATGGGTTAGCGAAATGCACTTGTGTTGTAAAACTAACAGTCTGATGTCACCGACAATGCCAATGAACCTTAAATTTTACCCTTACCCCCACCAACAATAAACTTTGTTTTGTAGCTAGTTTCCACCCTTTACACAAAATTATTTCAGAGGTCAGTTTTCTCTCGGACTCCCTCACTGACAGAGGCATATCTCAGCGTGGGAGTAGAACTGTAGGTGATACGATTAATAAAGTGGTGTCAAATATGGTGCTGGATCGGATGTGTTGATAAAAGTTCGCAAAGTTTACATTCTTATTGTGAATTGAGTGAAATCGTAGTATTTTTGTGAATATGTGTTGAATTGAATGTTCTCTTCTGTGTGGAGCCACGAAGTGTTATGTTAGGTGTTTCTATTTTATTATTCTGTTACTATGTTATTTGTTAATATATTATATATTATTTACAATGAGTGGTAGAACTCATAAAAGTGCCCGTGACTGCAGCGGGTGCGAAAGATCTTTTTCTAAATTAAAATTAATTAAAAACTATTTACGAAGCTCAATGAGTGAGAATCGACTCAGTGGTATTGGCATTGCTCAATATCAAGGGTGAAAGAACACGAAAGTTAAACATAGATACATTGTTCGACGAGTTCGCGGACGCTAACGCACGCCGAAAAGCTCGATTTGCCAGACAATAATTCACTAAAAGCCTAAACGGCTAGGAAACGTTCCAGAATTGCAGTTGGAGGATCAAAACGTTGGTTATTTGATTTATCAATACTTAAAATTTATCATGATTGTTGTTGTTGTTGTTGATGATATAATAATATGTTATTATGGTTTTAGTAGATAAATGTATACATTATTATTACGTCGCGTGGAAGTGGTGGATATGGGGGGGGGGGGGGGGTTGAAAATAAGATCAAACGTTAAAATGTTGCCATGTATGCTGTGAATTGTAACTCGACATGACGACAAAACAAATTGACGCACACAACTACATTGTTTCGGTATTACATTCAGCCCACCACTTTTTCCTAAAACGCACCAAATGCACTCTAAAGACGTGCTTTCAAAATTTTTCGCCTGCGGCGCTTTTCATGGGCTCCGCCCCCCATACCCCCCGTGCTTGATCCTACCATGTCCAATGGCCAATGTCGCGGGGGGGCCCCCGACGTCTGCGCTACGCCACTGCTTATTTTAATTAATTTTAGCTCAATGTGACTGAGATGCCGAGCCAGGAAGATAACCTTGAACACGTCAATAAAATAACCGCGACATCATAATACTATGATATCAAAGATGATGATATTTAGGGTTTTTACGCCTCATGTTTTCGCAACGAGGCTAAATGATATCAAAGAACACGTTAAGAAATAATCACGAGATTCATTATCTCTTACGAGTGGTTTAGTTGTACAAGTGCTTTGAACGACAGTTTATATTTTGTACCGTAAGTGGTAGCTCATAGTCATACCTGTGGTC
>OX246742.1:15277319-15368234 GCA_945910005.1 Isoperla grammatica | reverse complement strand
TGTCTGTAACAGCAAACAGAAGGACATTTTTCATTAATAGAAGACTGTTGGACTTTCTCTTATCCACTGCACCTGATATGCTTATTCCATTTTCGCTATAGGTATCGATAATTATTTAAATAATTATTTAAGAAACACTCCTGCCGTGGATATTATGGTGAATATCGACAATGCAAATAACGCAATGTAAATCCTTGAATACTTACTATACTATTGTGTAGCAAATAACTTAGTTTCATGGTTTCGCCTAGACCTGTTAAACAAAATATAAAGCTAACAAAAATGACTTAATGACAATTTGACTGAAAATTATCTTCACAAAATACAAAGCTAGCAAAAATGTGCTAAATGACTGTTTGAATATTACATAATATAGACAGACTGTATTGTAGAAGACCCCCTACCTGCGAGTAGTATACTCAATTGGGGTCAGTGATATTATATAATTGTAATTACTGTATTCATTATCAATAAAGAATCTGAATCTGAATATGAATCTGAATGAAAATATCATCACAAAATACAAAGCTTACAAAAATGTGCTAAATGACTGTTTGAATGAAAAATATCATCACAAAATACAAAGCTTACAAAAATGTGCTGAATGACTGTTTGAATGAAAAATATCATCACAAAATACAAAGCTTACAAAAATGTGCTAAATGACTGTTTGAATGAAAAATATCGTCACAAAATACAAAGCTTACAAAAATGTGCTAAATGACTGTTTGAATGAAAAATATCATCACAAAATACAAAGCTTACAAAAATGTGCTAAATGACTGTTTGAATGAAAAATATCATCACAAAATACAAAGCTTACAAAAATGTGCTAAATGACTGTTTGAATGAAAAATATCATCACAAAATACAGAGCTTACAAAAATGTGCTAAATGACTGTTTGAATGTAAAATGTCAAAAAATACAAAGCTTACAAAAATGTGCTAAATGACTGTTTGAATGTAAAATGTCAAAAAAATACAAAGCTTACAAAAATGTGCTAAATGACTGTTTGAATGAAAAATATCACCACAAAATACAAGGCTTACAAAAATGTGGTAAATGACTGTTTGAATGAAAAATATCATCACAAAATACAAAGCTAACAAAAATGTGCTAAATGACTATTTGAATGAAAAATATAATCACAAAATACAAAGACTGTTGAACTGTTGAACTGTTGAACTGAAATGACTGTTGAATGACTATTTGAATGAAAAATACCTTCACAAAATACAAAAACTGTTGTAACACATTTTTGGATACGCACATTTGGATGTTTTCACAAACTACGGATATCGTAGGTACAACATTTACCATGAGAGTTTATTTATTTTACTGAGAATTATAAAACATTTTATATTAAAACTCATAAATCGAAACCAATGAAAACAAATTACCAGTAAATAGCCCACGTAGATCTCTTCCATGGTGTCTGATGGCCCTGATATTATCCAAGCTAAAAACCTCTACAAAGCACGGACAGATAGCCCCATGATTAGCGGCCCGGCTGGGTTATCTCAGCCTGGAACCAGGCTGGCCGTATCACGTGCAAACATTTTACAACTGGAGTTCTGAAAGCGTTCAGCCGAACGTGCTGGTTATGAATTAACAAACTTTTGAAACATCCTTTTAGGACGTGAGAGTATATAATTAAATTTTTTGCTCCACATTGTATTTTATGAGTTTCGTTTCTCTTATCGAGTAATATACAGCTCTATTAGGTTATTAGAGGAAATAATAATTTATGAATGTGCATGTTGTAAAAATTCACAATTTATTGATTTTAATAATTATAGTAAATTGCTTATTTTAATTAATTTTAGCTCAATGTGATTGAGAAGCCGAACCAGGAAGGTAACCTTGAACACATCAATGAAATAACCGTGACGTCATAAAAGTGTGATATCAAGGATGATGATATTTGGGGTTTTTACGCCCCATATTTTTGTAATCCATTCACAATCACACTCGCACACAAATCTTAATTCTTGTTTTGCTTTGTTACACTATGTACTAGCTTCACTTACACTGACTATTATGTATTATGTCTATTATATTGCACTTGTGGGGCTTGCCCCGTTGTCAATAAAGACCAAATAAATAAATAAATAAATGATATCAAAGAACACGTTTCATTATCTCATAGGAGTAGTTTAGTTGTACAAGTGCTTTGAACGACAGTTTATGTTTTGTACCGTTAGTGGTAGCTCATAGTCATACATAACGATACATAATATTGAAAACAAGTCGTTACAAACCAGCAATAAGTTTCATAAGATAAGAACTAAAAACTAAATTAAAAGATTTTAAATATTGCAAAATCAGGGTTGTCATCAGGGAAACCAATTAATTATTTATTATTTAGTTGGCTTCCAAAATAACAACTGTAGGGATTAAATTATTTGAAACTTGTTTAATAATTAGTTCTTACGATGACAAATGTTAGTTCAGTAACCACTTGTCAACATTGTATACCCGAACAGTCCTCGAGCTATTAAAACTAGAACAAGAAAACGTGGTTTTAGTAGTGAGATTAATATTGTTTATTATTATTATTCTTATTTGTATTCTTGTTTGGAATCGATTGGAAGTCACAAATAATTTTAAATTGAGCTTTGTTGTTTCATCCCTACCCCAACTCCAACTGTTCACTTCTATGGTCTAAATAAACATTAAACAGGTACTCGTTTGCACTGCGGTCCAAGTATAGAGCGTTGTTAGCGCTATGGTCCAAGTATAGAGCGTTGTTAGCGCTATGGTCCAAGTATAGAGCGTTGTTAGCGCTATGGTCCAAGTATAGAGCGTTGTTAGCGCTATGGTCCAAGTATAGAGCGTTGTTAGCGCTATGGTCCAAGTATAGAGCGTTGTTAGCGCTATGGTCCAAGTATAGAGCGTTGTTAGCGCTATGGTCCAAGTATAGAGCGTTGTTAGCGCTATGGTCCAAGTATAGAGCGTTGTTAGCGCTATGGTCCAAGTATAGAGCGTTGTTAGCGTTATGGTCCAAGTATAGCACGTGTTAGCGTTATGGTCCAAGTATAGCGCGTTGTTAGCGCTATGGTCCAAGTATAGCGCGTGTTAGCGCTATGGTCCAAGTATAGAGCGTTGTTAGCGCTATGGTCCAAGTATAGAGCGTTGTTAGCGTTATGACGAGGGAGCTGCCGTGTATCGTGTAATGACGTCATCACTTTAGAAGACGAGTAAATTAACTTCTAGAGAGACAATACACTCATTTGTCATCTAAGATGAGACAGCGCCCACCGCCCCTGGTGGGGGACTCAGGTAACTAACTCGAGGAGGAACAATCCATTATCACGACGGCCGTACAAGTCAATAATTACCTACACGAGGCTGGAGGGGGGGGGGGAGGGAGGGGGGAGGGGGGAGAAGACAGTCTGTGGAGAGGTAAAATACTTCCCCGCCTCCACAGCGCGTTTCCCTCGGGCAGTGTACAAGAACCCGGGAACGGCAACGGCAACGGCAACGGCAACGGGAACGGGAACGGGAACGGGAACGGGAACGGGAACGGGAACGGGAACGGGAAGGATTGTTGTTGTGTGCTGAAAGGAAACCGCTTATATTAAAACCGCGCGAAATTACCGGTTTTTGTTCACAACAAAAAGATATACCCACCGAAAAAGTGAAAACGTGGCTCATTTTGTGTTCGAAAGAAGAGAATACTATGGGAAATATATTTGTTGTATGATAATTATCAGAGTTGATATTTCCAAGTTGCAAGCCGGCGAGAAAAAATAAATGACAAGTTTTTTAAGCAGTATTGCCAGTATTCAGCACTTGCAACCCAACTTCACCACAGATTTTATTTTCGATGTGATATAGCATTATTGATTGAGTCATATAATAAACAGTAATTTCGCGAGGTTTTAAATTTTAATATTGGCTGTAGGAATAGGCCTACATATAGCCTACATATATACCTACATGTATATAGGAATAGGCCTATAGGGATACCTCAGTATAAAATCCCAAGAAATGTTAATATTTTTAATTAATCTCAAGAATGCTTCTCGAAGTGGGAAATCCGTGTTTACAGCGCACTGAGGTTGGTTTGGCAAGCCCTACAGACTGAATGCGAGATTCATCTAACATTTAATTTGTAAAATTTTCCATTTTTATTACTAGCTACTACTAATTACTAAAATACTAAAATTAACCTTTTTATGACTAAGTGTTTTCAGCTCTCAGGAATGTTTTGACACATATGAAATTTTGCTTGGCTGTATTTGAAATAAAATCAATGGTTTCTAAATTTTGGCACAAGTACACACATGTTTCATTACTATCATTACTCATCGGCATGAAACTATGGGTACCACTTTTCTCTGACTGTCCTGTGTGTATTGTCTTGTTCCCTGTGGCCTAACAAGCCGGCGCCCCACTGATGCAGGTAACAGCTAATCGGTAGGTAATCACCCCTAAACCACCCTGGGAAAGACGAGGCTTCTTGCGGCCTCCTTTGTTTTCAGTTCGCCACGGCAATACGTCGCGGGAATGACGTAGAGTAGAACACGTCATTTAACCACAACGCAAATCGATTGTGATACAATCAGCTATGATATCGTTTTGCATTTTCTAAGGCCCGGTTTTTCAATCGGTCATTGACGAGGCCGTTAGTTGACGGTCTGTTATCTGCATAGGGTTTGTTGGATTACAGATTACGGACCGTCAGCTAACGGCCCCGTGAACGACCCGTTAACCGATTGAAAAACCGGACCTAGTTTGATTTCTTAAAATATATCGATTTGAAATCTAGAATCGATGTAAAGATTCCCAATGAAACGAGATAGACATTGTTTACTTCAGAGCTCCATTGGCCATAAATATGAACAAGTTAACACAACATTACAAGACTTAGAAAGAACACACCTTGCTACGATGATGGTTGTTTGCTATATTGTTGACTCCTTCGTCAACCATAAAATATATAGCTTTATATGACGAAGGCAAACATGGTTTCGAAAAGATTCGAGTTCTGTAGAGAATAATCTCTATATATTATTTCATAGATATCTTCAGAACGCTTCAAGGCGTTAAAAAAGTGATTCTAACCAAAGATTTTGTTTGAATCAAATACACAATGAATTTTAAAACTTTTGAAATATAGAAATTTTTACTTTTAGTTAAATAATGTAGGGTGTAACTAATGAATGAAAGACAGCAATTATAAGAATTATAATATTTAAAAGTTATAGATTCAATTGTTTTTAGTTGATGCAAAACCAAATCTTTGATTAGAATCACTTTTTCAATATCTTGAAGCTTATCAAGGTATCAATAAAAGAACGCAAAATGGACGTGGTTTGTCTTTGCGAGGTACCTGAGCAAGAACACCTCAACATATTTACACCGTGTAAAGCTGTTAGCGCGCTGTTGTTACTGCGCTCTATAGCCTAGAACCTCTTGATGTCTCAATCATGGACAGGTGACTAGCGTAGTGGATCTAACACTTAGCTGAGGGGGAGTGGAATGAGGGGGGGGGGAGGGGGGGGGGGCACACAAATAGAGACATTACCCCGAAGATCGGAGGAAATTGAAGCAGTTTTTTGTATCATACGAGTCTTTCACCATCAGGAATGTCTTCTTTATATTGTTGCTAATTCGATGTCAGTTTTTTTACCTCCAGGGCAAGACCCAAAGCTTAATTAGACACAAGAAAAACATCCAGTAATAAATAAGGAAGATGTTCAGATATGAGGAAATGAGATGAGGCTTGTTTTCAGCTGCAGTGAGCGACGGGGCTCGGCGTAGGTTGGCGGTTCGAGTCCATGCACAAGTAAAAAGTAATCCTACCTACTTGTGGGCAGCGGGGGGATGAAACCTCCTACCCCTCACCCTCAGCCCCCTGCCTACACTTCTGCTGGAGGTGGAACATAAAGAAAAGGAATAAGAAAGAGTATATTTTAATATGTTATTGAAATCTAATTTTAAATAAATTAAATTTACTGCATGATGATGATGAAATTTGTATAATATATTGTTAATTCTATGATAGTGTTATGTTACATTAAGTAAATTTAAATTTGCATTCTTCAGTTTGATTTTCCAAGTCCCGAAATGATTCTTGAATTTCTTTTTGACCGTGCAAAGGTAGTACATCTTAATTTTAGGATTTGTTCTCAGATTATGAATATAATAGGGTTAATGATATAGTTATTAAGACTGTATAGAACAGTGAGAACTTGACCAATTAGAATATAGGTACAGTGTACCCTACCAAACATTTTAGAGGGCGATCCTTCATAATCTTTTATCCTTCCTAAAGTACTCTAAAACACATACTTATGTAGCGATTTACTTATGTGGGCAAACCTTAACATATGGTATAATTATGGATATGCCTACAAGAGAAGCGTAACCTGCAGTCAAAGCCGAGGATTGTATAAATGTCACTATAGATAATAATATAGATATGGGCAAACCTGTCAGATAAAATAGTATAATTTAATTATAATTTATGATAATGGAAGAACGTTTCTCTTTGTTGTGCAGAAATAAACTCGTCTGCGAAGATTACTAAACCGTTCGTAAAGACATTTACACTCGGTTATTTGAACAAGAATAATAACAGCAATGATACATCTAGTAACGACCCAACTCATATTGTTTATATTAGAAGAAGAAAATAATAACATTACAGACGAGTTTCTTGAACTATTTGATGTTGCTGCTTCAAGGTATTCTGCTATAGTAGTGAGACCAAGACCGTTTTGTTTCAATACGACTTTGACAGTTGACACCTTTTCATGATACTATTGTAGTAACTGCAGAGAAAGTGGCAAGCTAGAGAGAAAGGTTGGTAAAGAACGGTAGTTATTGACATGTCAAAATGGTTTCAAAAACAAGATATTATAGTGTAATTATGAAGTATTGTATTACATTTAAAATTGTAATTAATTGAAGCACACGCACATGATTATAGGATATTGTGGGGGGGGGGTCTCCAATGAGTGCTTTAACAATGAAACACCATCCCCATACACATTGGTATATTATGTAGGTTAACCATCTTTGCCGCTTGTGGAGTAATGTATATCAATTCAATAAATTCCGATATTATAAATATGTATGTTTCTTGTATTTCCATTAAAACATTCACTCATTGAAACAATATTTTGTTTAACAAAAGTGACTCAATTCCTCCACAACTAAGATGTTAAACGCACATTATATTTTCTTATTACATTAACTGCGTAATGAAGTTTGTGTACTTGCGAATCATAATATATGATTAAGTTTTAGATAACAACAATATTGCACAAGAAATCAATGCACTCTTGGCCTTATCTCATGTTAATTGAAGCTTTCGATATTTTAATCGTAATAGTTGTTGTTAGTCCTGTTAATCACATCATTGGTTTGATTAACAGCTTTCAGACTTACAAGTGTCTATAAATACATTTATAACTAACCACGTATTCCCCTTCTATAGATACACATGACTCATCACATCACATACGTATTACTCATACGTATCACTCATACATATCACTCATACATATCACTCGTACATGTCACTCGTACATGTCACTCATACGTATTACTCATACGTATCACTCATACGTATCACTCATACATATCACTCGTACCACTGTCGGTACTATTTTAACTTTGGGTAATAAGTTTTATATTTACTTTTCACCCCCAAACAATCATATTTAACAGCATTCATAACAAACAATATTGCTGATGTAATTACACCCTACTTTCATTACAACTCAGTGCGGACATTTCGAAACTGTTGAGCGAACCTGAAACCATCCCAGGAATGAATGAATGAATGTATAAATGATTTTGATAACAAGTACAATTTTCATCGCATGTGCGTGGGGTGGGTATTCACAGTGTTATTTTGCAATGTAATAAACTGCAGGACCGAACCTTTCAAACAATACATACAAATTGCTACTTATTTCTATGCACAGTCACACGATTACTGAATGTATTATTAACGTGCAGAATATTGTCAGAGTAGCAGGGGTAGAAAGCATAAATCCCGTTCAAGGCTACTACTGAACAAGATGTCAGTTTTTGCGTAAAGAACGCCACATACGTGTCTTTTTTCCCGAATAGACCTTTTATATGAGATTTTTGTCGGCTACAATTCCCAGAAAGCGGCACAAAAAGAAGTTGAATTTGCTGCAAATAAAAAGCTCGGTTGGCAATTCTGTGTGTGGAGAGATAGATTACAGTCGGTATCCCTGGGGGGTCGTAATTTCTGTTAGGCAACCCGCATGCCAGCTACGCGATTAAAAATATATATCTGCAGTGCATGTGGCCCACCAGGCAGGGGTACACAAGCTGAGGGGAGGGAGCTGGCGTTGCATACACACAAAGATATTGACAAGGTGGAAATAATTGCTTGATATCTTAAAATACACAATAATAAATAATAGTTTAATTTTCACCTGTCTATTCGATTATGTTTCAATTTAATACTTAATTGTTTTATTATTATTCCTCATAGTTTAAAATATACAATAAATAAATAAATTTATCATAATTTTTCTATTGCCATTAATATGAATAACAATAATAAAAATAAATATTTAAATAAATATGTATATATAAAAAGCCTACGTATTTTATATATATATTTTTTCTCCCATCAATGTTTCTGGGGTTTTTTGTTTGTGGGACATGCCTATATAGGGTAATATTTTTCAATGTTTAATTTCTACAAAATGAACTGTTTTATTAAATTTAAGGTTATTTAAATCATTTTATATGTTTTTTATTTATTATACTAATAAATTTCTATTAACTAGAACTTATTTGGTGCAATTACGTGCTTGTAGTCTTATAAATGGAAAAATTAGTTTTATAATATAATATAATAATAAATGTTCCAGTTTTATGGAACATTATAAATCATAAGCGCATAGATTCTCTGAAGTTTACGCCCATAAAGGTACCAGCTCGGTAATGAGAGGTAGTAATTAAGACGTTTCGGGTAGTTAGATGTCCATCACGCAACAACTCTCAGGGTCATTGAGAAGCCACACATCTCTATAAACAGCTGATTGCAGAGCTGTGCTCCGGCGGTCATTTGCACTCTCAGGGCCGGATTAAGACATTTGGCGCCCATAAGCTAAAAAGTAGATACGCTCTTTCCCCTACATTCACCATGCCAAAAAACATATGCATGCATTTTGGATACAAAATGTAGGCAACTGATACGTTGCAACTCACCAAATTGTATAATTTCACCGGCCCCAGTCTCGCCCGTTGAAAAGCTAGGAGTTACCCGCCTCGGCCCTCAGCGCATTAGGCGCCGATAGGGGGGGGGGGGGGGGGGGGGGCGCTTTGGCCGGCGCCCTAGGGCCCAGCCTAGCCCTGTGCACAATAGTAGACTTTTTTCCAAGATTTATGAATCAGGACCACAAATAAAATATAGGCAATATTGATATTCCGTACATAATAATTTTTCAAATTTGAAATTATTTGCACCATTGATATTATTGATAAATAGATTTTTTTTATGTTTAATGTTGACGGTTACCATTAAATATAAATGTAAAACGTTTACTTATTCCATTTACGTCAACATTTAATGCAATCAAATTAATAATTGTTTATAAATATTATATAGAAGAATAAGAAATAATGGGATGATATAATAAAAACAAAAAATAAAACAAAAAACAAAGAAATAAAACCAATAAAATAACCAAATTGAAACCTTAATTGAATCTTAGTATGAGAAGTACTACATTCAAGATTGTATCAAATAGACTACCATTGGATTAAAAGAGGTGAATCTCTCAATTTTTAAAACTATCATTTAATTCCAGAAAAGTGGGGAGGAAATGTGCAATACACTGACAAAATCCAATATATTATTTTATATCAAAAATAGTGAAAATTCTTCGTAACGTCGTCTGTGTTATATTTACGACGATAGATTAATGGGAACCGCTGGGTACCCCCATACATCTCTGCTATAGGTGAAGTACTCGAACAATTTTCAAACATATGTAATTGATAATATATGATCACGACACAACGCTATAATTTATGGTGGGTCATTCATTACCAACCATTATTTTTTGGGGGGAACTTTTAGATTCCAGATACCCTTCTTTATCCTTTATTCCGAAATATTGAGAAAGCTCGCTTATTTGCGAGGCGCTCTAAGCAGCTGAGACGGGTGGTTTTATTGCAAGCTTTGATACTTTTCAAGTACAAGGATGGCCACATTGTGCCACCTCAACCAACTTAAATGATAACAACGCTCCACTCGGCACCTCCACCAACATTGCCAATATTAGTAGACTAAAATCTTTTCAAGAAGGACATTTCGTGATAAACAATAGAAATTAAACGCGGTGTGTCTGAAGTTAAATGTTTTTTTAGACCTTTACTTTTGATTAAGGTAGGTAACATTAAAATACGGCAATTTACTAAAAAAAAACATGTTTATATCATAAGACAAAATGGCTGTTTCCTTCCTTGATATAGGCCTATGTAAATATTGTTATTTGTAAATGCCCGGTGCTATTTCGGTATATCCGTTGCAGAAGTAAATAGAGTAGACATTATTTCAATAAACACACCGTTATCGGATTTCTTTGAAATTTTTAACTTTGTGTAATAGTATGTACGTAATTGTGTAATGGTATCTACCTGTAGGCTAAAGAGGTTATGGGCATGCCCATTACCCTACACTGGCCATCCTGTCCTTTCATAGGACAGGAAAATCCCAATAAAATAAATAAATTAATATCAGCTATTGAAGTATCAGTGCTTGTGAGTAGCGCACTGGATGGTGTATTGCATAAGAACCTTAGACCAGTAATTAAGAACTGAGGACATAGTGAAGACTCTTATCGTTCTTATTATTCAGCTAGTAGAGAGACAACGATGGTGCCAACACAAATACTTTAGTTGAAAATAGTTCATTTCGTGAACAAATGTGTTGTAATGTCTTGTATATTATATTATATTTATATTTTATAATTATAGTATAAGTAACATTTCGGGCAAGAAATTCCTTCTGAATGAACTGAAAAATAATAATATTCGACAATGTTGATTGAAACATATGAACTAATCTATGCCACAAAACCGGTTCGCAATCAAAATGCGAATTTTACCGTAAATTACAAAACCTGCTTGAAGAGTTCATAATGTTACGTTTCAACCTGGTATTTTTACTTTTGCAGGCAAAATAAATTACACGTAATATATTAGAGCTGATTCATTGTCGGGGAATATACGCACCCCTGAACCCCCCCTCCCTCAATGTTGTGACTGTTGCACAGCCTCGGGCAAAGCGTGGCGTGATTTATAGTCAAGAGAGAATCTGTCGTATAGCATAGGTTGCCATGGTTATAATCTCCGTGAAGCTTTTGAGTAATTTATGAAATGAAATCTGTCAAAATGTGTTCGTGGCTGCTAGATTTTATTTAAATTTATTATTGTTATTTCCAGTTAAGTTTTTAACAAGCTTATTTGACGCGAAATTGTAGCAAGCGGTTTTTTATGATGGTAGCGTTTGAAAACGACAGTGGTGACAACCTCCATTGAGGTGTTTTTCCAATTATCATTTTTAACACCGGCAGAATGTTCGAAGCCGCTGGCGCAGGAGAACCAAATGTGTTAAATCTCTTCATGGGTGGAAGGTAATAACTTATTGTTGGACGCGGTTAACAAGGTGTGAACAAGGAATTAAACAGAGACGCCGCAAACAAGAAACAACA
Organism: Isoperla grammatica; assembly: GCA_945910005.1. Classification (NCBI taxonomy): domain Eukaryota; kingdom Metazoa; phylum Arthropoda; class Insecta; order Plecoptera; family Perlodidae; genus Isoperla; species Isoperla grammatica. The sequence continues at coordinate 15,356,513 of OX246742.1, read as the reverse complement.
AAACAATATCAAGTAAATTGCAATTTAATTTCAGAGGCGGTGATCATTTGAAAGTAAGAATTTATTGTATATGTGTTGTGTGAAGCGGATTGAGTTAACACTGATTTACAATAGACATGCACAGATGATGTTGCACAAGCACAACCGTTGCTATTGGTCGGCGTGTTAGAGATGCAGCCTGGGAACTCAACTCAATGCCAAGACTGAAGCTTACCTGGCATTCGTAACACGATTTACGTCTCACATTCTACCAACAATGTCAATCGAGACGATGCGTGGTTAATATGGCGATGAAATAACATCACAAGACATCTTGCTCGAGCCTGGATTCGAACCAGGAACGCAATGACCGCGATAGTTAACACAAAACAAAAATGTGTTTTTATTGTCTACCCGCACTCCCTGAAACTTTTTCCTGGGGGGTGGGGGGGGGGGGGGATTATACAATTCATTGCTTGCCTCGCTGATATGATGTCTCTAAAGTCACTGTCTATCACCTGGGCCCAGATTAACAAAGGTGCCTAAGTGTAAGACGTCCTAGTTTAGGCAGATCTGGGTGATATAAATCACGCATATGTCGTTCTGCTATATGTCATAAAGGTTAATATAGTAAAATATCAACAAGTCAACCAATAATAGGCCTATTTTATTTGTGAATGTGTGTATATACCCGGAGATGATTTATTTGCCTAACTTAGGACAACTTAGAGTTCGGCATCTTTGTGAATCATGGCCTTGTACTATACAGGTAGACTGATTTCCGAAGTTAAATAACACCAGCCCGAACCAGCAATCGAGCCCTGTATCTTTTGCATTGAAAACAGGATCAATCAACAAGACCAACGAGCAACAAAACAATAAACAAATAAATAGTTTCAAATATGGACATGAGAGGTCTAAATTCTAAAGCACTTTTTATTATAACAATGTATTATAGTGGTCATTGTGAAAAAATCAAGAAACATTGCATTGCTTTATCTACATTTATCTCTTGGTTATGGTTTTTCTAGCTGCAAGTGCAAGTGTAACTTGCTACAGCTGCACTGTAATTATGTTGAGTCAAGCGTCTTACAATACTGGGCCTGGATTCACAATGATGCCTAACTCTAAGGTTGTCCTAAGTTAGGCAAATGCTAGCTAGATAAATCAAGGTAAATCATCTCTGGGTATTACTACACGACACATTCACAAATAAAATGTTTAATTGTTGACATTTTATTATATTTTATATTTATGACATTGCAGAACGACATATGCGTGATTTATATCACTAGTATTTGCATAAACTAGGTCGTCTTAGCACTTGGGCACCTTTGTGAATCTGGGCCAAGGTGTACAATGTACCGAAAGATGAGAGGGCAGTGAACAGATGTTTCAAAACTAATCCGGGAATTGACCATGACAACAGATAAAGCAGAGAACTTTAGTCAAGACGACGCATTATCATCGTTACTCAGAAGAACGTAATATCAACTTATAAGTTACACATTTGACTTGACCAAGTTCGAGTACACATGACCGTCGGGGTGTAAGGTTGGACGTGGTTGGACTCTCCTCAGAGTTTAGAAGTCTGGCTCAGAAACCGCCCGAGGTAAACCCAAGCTAAGTCAATCAATATGATAAAAACCTTTATTAAATTTATCTGGTTATAGAAAACCTGATAAGAATCTTTCAATTTCCATAGGGTTGTCAAATGGCGAGATGGTTGGTTTACAAGATGGCTGCGGAGGTAAGTTACATGGCTGATATATCATTGAGTGAGTCAAAGAGGTCATTTGTATTCCTGGTAGTTCCTGCGGGCGCCGCCAGAGCCGCACGCCAGCAGAACTGGAATTGCCTCATTTTATGATTTGTGGGAGCCATGTTGCTGAAGGGAAACTTTTATTCTTACACTTGGTTTTTTCTTATTCTTTGCTTAATAAAAGCATCACCTCAAGGTTCCTATATAGATCGAGTGATTGTTTTGAGCTCTCGTAAAAGTTTCGCTATAAATAATGACATCGCATAAAGTTTACTACCGTTATTTTAAATTGCTGAAAGGAGATCTAATGCTCTAGTTTTATGGACGTTCGATTTGAGCTTTAGGTTAGTTCGTAAAATTAAAAATGGCATTTCAAAGCTTGATGCGAAACGGTAGGAAATAGGAAAAGAATAACATAATTTTATTGGGAATAGGTAATATGACCGAATTCCAGATCCGTTGGGAATTTATTATGCATTATTTCTGAACTCGATTTAAAATTAAGCATTCAATAATTGTAATAACTTAGTAATAGTCTTAGGCCTATCCCGATAGAACCTCCTATAGGGTTCGATTCTGATATGTGATAACTTTTTTAGTTAGTTGGGCAGGAATTACCAAGAGATGTTAGTAGGACAATCTCAGTATCCCCGTTACGATTGAGAAAAGTCTTTTTAAAACCTTCAGTCCGGATTGTCGGCAGTGGGAGTCGAACAGGCGACCCCCTGAAGTGACAGAGTAACAGAGTAGGTCCATACTCTAACGTATGAGTGCGCTGCGAGCGATCATCCCCTATTTAACTCTACTTTAGATAAATGCTCCAAGTCTTATCGAAGTGTGGCGTATTTAAAATTAAAAACCTGGGGCCGGATTCACAAGAGATCTTAACTTAGGACAGGTCCTAAGTTCTGCTGTACCGTAATGTGCTATTATAAATCCATGTTAGTCCTACTACACAGCCCAATAGACCATTTAAAAAATGATCCAGGTATCTATTCTTGTTCCTCGCACGGCCCCCTAAATCGTTACAAAAAAACAACGTAGAACAATCAAACATGAGCTGTCAAATGTTATATCAAGGTTCATTGATGGACACAATATCTTCATCGATTAACCTTGATTTCACATTTTTAATGGGGATCTTTTAAAGCTCAACCACCAGAGCGCAGCACCGAAAAATGCGGTCCACCTGTCAAAATGAAAATACACTGATCGGCAAGGCGGTGTTAGAAAATACTGGCTTTGATAGGCTGTGACTTGAAATACTAAAGCGGTGACTTCTGTCTGTTGCTAGGATACTTGACTTGTTTCTTCGTCAGTTGATGGTCAGTTGTCTTTATTGCCGTGATCGTGTTTGACAGTAGTTAATTTCACGTGGGGGAAACATGGCGGCGTTTTTCTATAATATTTAAGACCCGTGTTCGGCTGATTTTGTTTGTAATATTATTTATGAAACTTTATTACCGATGTCAAGCAACATTGACACAGAAAACATTACAAAGAGATCTTTCAGAGTAGTAATATGTGTTCCCTGTGCCTTTAGGATACGACAAATGCAGAGAGACAAGGGTAGGTCGTCCGTAGCTGGTAGTTACGGTCTGTTAGCCTTTGTTTTTATTGATGAATTTGTCTTAAAATAATATTGTTGTATAAATATGACTGTATAAAATCGGAGCCTCAGCAAACAATGCATTTAAATTAAAGTTCAAATAAAATAACTAAATTAGGTGCTTCTTGCAACACACAGGCAATGTCATCTGTCAGCTAGATAGTGGTTGAAAAGTCGAGAGCTAAAGGCTGTGATTAACTTGAATAATGTAGCCCTATAATGATTAGGGCCAACACTAGGCGTTATAACTTATTAATTACATATTACTGTTTATTATATTTTAGGACATTATGCTCGTTACCAAATATATGTTGTAAATTTAAACTACCTGTCATCACGCTCGTTCCCGTTGCAATCCGCGTTTGTTTACTATTTTAAAACCGGGTTGTTCTATGCTGCACTCTGGTGGGAAATTTTGACTGAAAGACTCCCATTGTTGTGTATTGTTGTTCTTGAAGACCGTAGGGAGAAACAAGAATAGATACCTAGATCATTTTTAAAATGGTCTATTGATGGCTACTTTCGTCGAAATCACAGAGAACTTAAAATATTGCAAGGCGGTGTTTTAAAGTTAAGTGTTTTGTTTCCTAATACTTTACAGCTTAAAACAGACAAATGTACATTACAAGGTAAGTAAACGATATCTATTTGTCTTCACACTTCTAAGTCATAGACGTATTGCAACCTTCTTTGAACAAAGATGAGACCAACTCGGACAGTGCGTAAATTTTGGTCTCAAGTGTTTGTTATTTACTAGGGTTTCTTAGCGACGTCGAGTCGAGGCTATATGTGCAGGTCCGTATCAGCCATGACGTACCATAATCTAGTGGTCCTAAAGTTAGTCCAGGCCTAAGTAAAGACTTTTTGTGGATCCGGGCCCAGTAAACCCTAACCATGGTTAATACCAGAATTACAGAAAAGACCATTTTCAAAATGTATCAAGGACTCTTGACTGAGTTCATCACGGACCTCTAAATCTTCGATGACAACAATTAATGCACAACAATGAAAAATTATCCATTATATAACGTTTGAAAACTAGTTCTTATTGTTGTACATTGTTGACATTGAAGATCTAGAGGACCGTGTTAACTCAGTCCAAAGTTTCTAATCAATTTTGAAAACGGTCTATCCATACCAGACACTTCGCACGCTGATATTTGCACGGCAAACATGTTAGGGTAGGAACAATCATAGCGATATCGCTTCTGTCATTACAACGACCATTTCAAACCTCCTGACTTTGTATGTGAGCGGGAAACAGCATTTCATTCTTATACCATCATCATGTATTGCCTTTGACTTTATTCTATTGGGGGATAAGTTGAAAGGAAACCCTTATACGAGCTGTTACGGCTTTCTTCCCCCTCCCCCTCCCCCTCCCTCCCTCCCACCCCTGCACAATGTGTTCCGTAGAATTATTAACTCAAGTGTATATATCCTAAAATAAGGCAATCGTTTCCACGATAATCCTATTTCTTTCCCCTCCGGCTCGGTTGTTCTATGGGGGATGTTTTAGTAGGGGAGGGAGGGGCGTGCTACGAGGTGTTTGAGCCGCTAATAATGGAATTGGTCTTTTCTGTTCTTCTCGAGTGTTGAGGTTTTGCGCTTTATTTGATTTGTATTAGGATCCGTCGCGCCCTGTGGGGTGAAGTGTGAACTACAGCACAGTCTTTTAGTTAGAACACGGCGAAGCGGTGACACTGAAAACACACAGTGTGTTTGATCAAGGTTCGAAATATTGCGCTTTAATTTTATGTTGTGAAAAGGAACAGTGTACAGTCCAATTACTAGGTTCCTACAACGTTTTACCTGTTCTACTATGTTTTCGTTTTAATTAGAAATATACATAATAATGGCACATTTTTATTTGGTTTTATTTGGTTTTTATTATTGTTTCATTGCTGATTGTATAGTTGTATTATTTTATTGTCCTTTATAAATCAGGTTTATATAACTGAACAGGATCAGGACACAATTAAAACAGCATACAGTTAAATTGACTTAAACCAATATAATTTTTTGAAAAATTAGTAATAATATAAAGTATTCCTTTGCAAATAAAAACAATTACAAAACTACAAATAATTTAAAATACAATGGGGTATTGCTTATGTAACAGTTAAAAATACAGTCAGTGCCTTCCTTGTTGCTGTGAGGGCTCCAAGTTTATACCGTTTACATTAGGATTATGTCAGTATCGTCAATATATGTTGTAAATTAATGCCAGTACGCTAAACAAATTATGGACAAGGCATCAGTATTTCACCATGTGTATTGGAACATCTTCACAGATAATTATTGTTAATTGCTATAAGATGAGTAATTCATGGCCAACCAGCGGGCCCCAATGTCAAACACAGCTCGCTGGTTGGTCAAGAAGCACTGGTTGATGAGGAACGCATCGGTTGGTTGTCTCAGGACAACTTGGTTACAGATACTGACTTCTCTTATTTAGGGCTGCTTGTTATACAACCTGAGCGGACTACATGACGCAATCAATCTACCTGTATTCTGGGCAATATTTTACTTTTTACTAAGTTCATGAAAATGGTAATCGTCGGGAGCGATTGCCCACCCTTGACTCTCCGAAGGTCACGCCACTGTTCATTATACAATATAAAATGCAGAACCTGATGATTTGGTGATAAAACATAATTTCATTAACTGAAATATTTTACTTGATACTGTTTTGTGTTTGTTTTACGATTAAGGGGCGCCTGAAATTTAAAAACCACTTTCGAACCGCCGATAAGTCTGTGAAGGAGGAGGGTTGGGGGGGATGTAATGGACGATTGCCCACTGTTTGGCACTTCCGTCGTGAACCCCCTTATATTTTATAACAGTTTTATTTAAATACTTGTAAACTGGATGTTTTGGTCATAACAAATCTTAAAACTCATATTTCGATATGAAAGGTCCGATATTTCGAAAACGTCCCCATGTCTGTACAGTACAATGTTTTTGCTAAGGTTAGTACCTAGATTTGTATTCTTCTCGTCGGCCGATTGGTTAGCCCAACTCGACACATAGCAATTTCACCTAACTCGCCTCCCAACCGCCAACACCAGATCTTCATTTATTTTTTATTTTTATTGCGAGTCCGTGAGTCTTCCAAATTCAAACATATTGTTCGCGCGACCCATCGGAAATAAATGTCTTCCATCAGCGTCGGGGGGGGGGGGGGGGGGAGTATCTTTTATTGTCGTTCTCGCGAGATTGTATCACTGAGCCAATGACGTCATCGAGGTCGCTACGACGGCTGCGGTGACGATTGGAGGAGAAATTGAACAAATTCTATCTAAAATGTTGAACACCGTAGATTGTCAAGCCTGAAGGGGATGAGAAAGCGAGAATAGTGCTACTCAAATGGAATGACAAATCATGTAAAGTGCTGTCATAAAAGTTATGTCCTATACTTGGAATGTTTAGCACGTAATTATCAAATTTAAAAAATAAAAAGTAATACATAAATAAACAGATAAAATTGTGTGCATGCTTGTTTGAAATCTAAAACATAAAACACTGGATATGGAATACTTAATTTAAGTTACATTTACATACGCATACAAGCCATGATTCTATCACTAGAAACTTACACAAAAACACTGAGAGTAACACATGCAATACTTCATACTTTACTTCATACAATATCTAAAATAAATGTCTTAGCTATACTATTTTGAATTTGCTGGATATTTCATTCCAGATTTGACAGTATTTTATACAATTTTTTAATTTCATTAGGAGAGTAGTTGAAACTTTGTTGAGTATTATTAGATATAATAATACCATTACATATTATACAAATAAATGAGCAGTCACTCGAAAAACCCATAAAGCCTGTCAAGGCTTGTCTGTGGGCAAAGGTTACACACACAAAATACAGCCAAGCGATACAATAGAGAACGGAACAAAATATATTATTGAAAAATTAAATATCAAAAACAAATAGTTGCGAAATATATACATAAAATAATTCATGAGTAAAAATAATAATAATAAGAATACAAATAATAATAATAATAATAATAATAATAATAATACGCATAATAAAACAATAATAATAACAATAATAACAACAACAATAATAATAATAATAATAATAATAATAATAATAATAATAATAATAATAATAATAATAATAATAATAATAATAATAATAATAATAATAATAACTATAACCGTAACAATTACAATTGGCACACATACATACAACTTAACAACTGTTGACAGCAACATAACAATAACAACAATAATGATAACAATAGTAACAACAACAATATTAAATGTGTGTGTGTGTGCGATGTGCGTATATGTATGAGTTATAAAACCAATGGCGGAAACAAAAGACGCTCTAGGGCTCCGTTAATATTGGAAGAACGAGTCTTGGAGGGGGGGGGGGGGGGGGCGGCTCGCATGCAGCCAAGATGTCAAAAGTGTTTGAATGGGCTGGCGTCTATCTTCATTTGTTTGTGGTTTTGTCGCATGGTTCTGATTTATGCCGCTAGAGTGCGCTAGTGTACGCCATGGTAATGACGACACGTAGACCTGGCGACATTTGTTCTCATTACCAGGCGTCAACTTGTGAAATATAACAACGATAAAATATCTAACATCTAAAATTGATCACATGGTAAATCGAAAAAGTCTCCACACAAATCTGCAACACAAGTGTCAAGCGCCTTGTTGTTACTTAGGGCGTGGAGACTATTTCAGCAACGTGACTTTCAGATGTCATAACCCCACTATTGAACGACGGTTTCGTACAACTAGAAGGGTACCTCTACGTCAAAAACCGCAGACAATTTGCATTTTTTAATTGTAACTCAAGATTGCAACACAAAATCGAAAATCTAAATAAACAGCACACTGTGTTTTGGTAAGCCCTCCAGACTGAATCACATATTATAACCATTAGCTTGGTTATTTTGATTATTAATTCGATAATTAGTATTATAATTTATTAGATATAAAAACCATACTGATTATAGTGTGACACAACTAAGAGCATTCAGCTTACCTAACCACAGTGCACTGTTGATTCTGATTTTCGATTTCCAAGCCCATTCTTGAGATATAATTTAAAAATGAAAATGTTGTGCTTGTTTTGATGTAGAGGTATCCTTCCCTGTTAAAGCCTTTAGGCTATCACACACGCCACACTGAGGGGGGCTGAACTATTGACAAGTGTAGTGTTAATGTCATACCATGCCTATTTCACACAAGTGTCATGGTTTGCGGGGGGGGGGGGGGGGGGAGGAGACTAGCTGTTTACAAGTGTAATATTATTCGTCAGTATTAATACAGCTGCATTGGGGAACTGCAAAACTGATTTCCATAGGAGGGCAATATAGCCAAATACCATGAAGCATATTTCACACACCTCGCATGGGTTGCACCACACTATTTACAAGTGTGAGGTTATTTGTAATACTTTTAACGTCACAATTTACATAGTAGTGGGTGATATTTGCAATGTCAAAGTTCAATACTATAGTTTTGGAGACCAAAGTCAAAAATCTTTTATCTCGAATAATATCTGATTTGTTACTTAAAGGATTAGTCAGATGATAAACTAAAAAATCACCACTGAGTCATAAGTGCATGAAATTCAGTTATGTGTAAAATAAAATTGATATAGGTTGCTTCAATGCAAGAAAAAAAAAATGTGAACATTTAGTTGTTCTCTAAGATTCACTTCGATAGCTCTGCTGCATTTTTCTTTTAAAGCGTAGTACAGCTGAATCGGTTCTGAGGTCGCTAACGCCTGCCTGATAGACAGAGCACTCATTGTGTAATACGAGTCCAGCCAGCGCTTCGCGAAACTCGGCGACTGCGGACAGTACCGCTCAAAACAGATTGCAACTTTTCTTCACATCAAGTCCCAAGAAAATTAAAGGGTTAGTCACATGGAAAACTAAAAAACTATCATTTGTATATGTCCACCCTCAAATATGGAAAACATGACTAAAAGATACCGTACTTTAAAGCAGGCGGTTAAAAAATTACAGAAAACCACGATTTTTTGGCTTGTTGCTACCAAGTAGCACCGAGCAACTTTTCTCATGGTAATTCCCATACACAAAAAATGTTGCCTTGAGAAAGTAAAACCACCGCTAAAATAGGGCACTGATCAAAAATCGATCAGGAGGTTTAATGTGCATCGTTTCCCTACCGATAACATGCTTCTTAGTACGAACGTGTACTTCTACAAAATGCCCTGCAATTAATTTTCTTGTGACTTGATGTGAAGAAACGTTGCAATCTGTTTTGAGCGGTACTGTCCGCAGTTGTCGAATGTGTTGTGGCTGGTCTCGTATTACACAATGAGTGCTCTGTCTATCGGGAAGGAGTTAGCGACCTCAGAACCGATACAGCTGTAATGCAGCGAGCTATCGAAGTGAATCTTATAGAACAGCTAAATGTTCACAATTTTTTTTTCTTAGATTGAAGCAATCTATATCAATTTTATTTTACACATAACTGAATTTCATGCACTTAGGACTCAGTGGTGATTTTTTAGTTTATCATCTGACTATTCCTTTAATTGCAGGGCATTTTGTAGAAGTAAACGTTCGTACTAAGAAGCATGTCATCTGTAGGGAAACGAAGCACATTAACCCTCCTGAACGATTTTTGATAAGTGCCCTATTTTAGCGGTGGTTTTACTATCTCGAGGCAACATTTTTTGTGTATGAGAATTACCATGAGAAAAGTTGCTCGGTGCTACTTGGTAGCAACAAGCCAAACAATCGCGGTTTTCTTTAATTTTTTAACCGCCTGCTTTTAAAGTATGGTATCTTTTAGTCATGTTTTCCATATTTGAGGGTGGACATATAAAAATGATAGTTTTTTAGTTGTCCATCTGACTAACCCTTTTTAGACATTTTTTAAATTAAATGTGAATGTGATTGTGTCATAAAAATTGGCATTATTCAATAGCAAAAAAAAAACGAAATGAGCGTTAAAAGTACCTGTTTATTTATTTTAGCCCTATTTATTTATGTATTTATTTATTTAATTTTTAATTATAATTTATATATATAGGCCTACTTAGTTAGGGTTTGTCCTATTCAGTTGTGAAACTGATTTCTAAAGGAGGGCAATGTAGCAAAATTATGTACAAAGCTATACAACTGCTAATAGTAAGCAAATATTGGAGTATAATGTCATTTCTTATAGAAAAACCTGATTACAAACAATAAAGTAAATTATTAATTTCTGAACATCAAATTTTATCAAAACAAATTTGAAATTGCTGTTTTTCTGTCATATCGTGCAAATCCACAATAAACAATCTCATGGCTGCAATATTTATCTACTTACCATTGTAGGTACTTTATTCAATGGTAATTCATGTATAAATGTAATTCGAAATAATGAGGTTACAGTAAAAAGAAGAAACATTGTGGATTGAGCAATTTCCCCAAGTTAGAATCATATCTAGGTCTGTGTCGTAAAGCAGAGAGTGCCCTGTAAAGTATGCAATCGAGTGAGTGCATGCTAATATGCCGGGCACACGTGATGCGCATCAATCACGTGATGGTGCAGCGGGTGTACACGGGTGCTGACGGGGCAAACAAAAGAACGGGGTGGAGGCGTTGCTAGAGTAGCGTCGCGCACTACAATATAGTGATGACCTGATTGTTGAGTTTACATCCATTAGGCTATAGTTGAGTTGATTGAATCAAACAAGCTTTAAAATGTAGCGTGAGAATCAGTAAAAAACTAAAAATACATCTTCTGGACTTGATTTATTTTGTATTCATTTTACATTTTTATCGTTACATCTTACATTTAACGTTTTACATTTTACATTTTACATTTTACATTTTACATTTTACATTATACATTTTACATTTTACATTTTACATTTTATATTTTATTTTTTACATTTTACATTTAACATTTTATACTTACATGTTATATTTTACATTTTACATTTTATATTTATTATTTATCATCCGTAATTTTAAATTTTAAATTTTAAAATATCTATAGCTATTAGAAAAAAATTATCGAAATCAGATACATTATAACCAACATAGATTTGTATTCTATTACTATTACGCAATATAATGTCTTCTTGCTGTTGCTAGTTGGAGTTTTAACGACTCGTTTGTGAAAGGATGGTTGTGACACTAAAATCTGAAGGTTAGGAAGTACGTATGAGGATGAGCGCAGAGCGCAGAGTGCGTATAGGCCTGCGTGACGAGTCGTTGATTAAAATAAAATAAGTTTTAAGTGTGAAAATGATGTATGATTAAAATATTTTCACGACTTTATTTATTTACTTTACAAGTACTGTAGGAACGTGTAGGCCCTACTCGTAAAATTAAATGTATTATTAATACCAAAACTTAAAGTTCTGTATTATATTTCATAATATAATATACACTGTGAGTGTTATACGTTACTATTTTCCGAAACCATAACATTACAAATAATATTACTATTACAATTATAATTGCAATTACTTTTACTATAACTATAACTGTTACCATTACTTATAATGTTACTATTATACAGTTTTCTATTTTTCTTTAGCACAAATTCAATAACATCGGCCTGAGCCCCTTCTTGCGCGATGCCGCGTGCTTCATACTCATACTATGATAGTGTTTATAGTGGGAGGCCAAACAATAAGCACACAAAAGTATCTTGTCCTAGCTTATATTTCAGAAAACACGACACACATGTACTGATATTTTAGTTATGATTATAGCAGGACGTTCAAACTAAGATCTGGGTAAAATTTCAAAGAGTGAATTAACTCAGAAACAATAAAAAACAAATCTTGGAGATAATTCCCATACCCACTCGAGACGATCACAAACGCTCGCACCACTTTAATCTTAATTGAAATGTAACAAAATTTCCCTAAAATTCCCCTCTGGCTTCCCCTCTAACTTCTGACATGAGAGTTCTCTTGCGGGTGGGATCAAGTGGGCGTGGCCTATACAGTAGGCGTGTTCTCGCCTCGCCCAATGGGAGACGAGCTGTCCCCTCTACAGTTTCCAAGCAACCATTAACAAAATGTAAAGCAAGTTTAGCGGCTGAGTAACGCGGCCGGTTTGGTCAGGGATGGTTAAAAGATCCAACTACGCCGGCGAAACTAAACCAGTGACGTTTAACTAACCAGTTTATCAATTTGTATCCATGTTGCGCCTAATCGTGTGATTAACCACTTCTTGTTCTCAAGTGCCGGAACTTATTTCAATATATTTCATCCATATATTTGTTGTTTGTGCAACAATACTAACAGTGATATTCAAGAAACAAGCATAATTTAAGATAGAAAACATTTAACAAAGACTGAATTGAAACACGCTGAACACGTGAATATTACTGGTGTGATAATTAGGCCTACGTGATATAGCCTACGTGACAGCCTACGTGATATAGGCTACGTGATATAGGCTACACAGCGGGAATATCTGGTCAATGTTTACATTTGCGTCGATTGTGTTTTTGTGGTTAAGTGTAAACAATGAACATTGGACTTAAGGCAGCGACAACAGTGTGTTAAAATGAAAACAATGAAAGTTATTCATTGGATAGGCCGAAAATGTTAAGTTCTGAGCTGAAGATAAGTTGTCTAAAATTATAGCATTGAAGGTAGCAATATGCTTTATAGCTTTTATTCATTAAAATACTGTGAAATGAAATAAATATACTGGCCTGTACTGTGAAACCATTCAGCAAAGTATTTACAGTTGCGAACACTTATATCATAACTAATCAGTGGTTTAATACAATATGTAGAAATGTGAGTAGAACATTCTACTATCAAAATATCTATCAATGACATTTCTTTATCTTGCGAGTGATTTAAAGTGACCGGTAACAGGAACAAACTAACTTAGCCAAAGTGTAAACAAAACAAGTGATACAATAAATACCAAAGAATATTTCCGGACTGACTTGATCTAAACATTACAGAATAACCCAGGCCTACGCGCTTTTCATTAACTAGGCCCGTTATTTCTCGGCAAAGAAATATAATTGTGAACTCTCAATGTAAACAAACATGACAATAAGACCAGAATACATTTATCTAAATATCCGAAGTGAGATTTAATGATGACTAACGCTACGATAGGCCGATACAATGGAAACACGGTTGAGCAGTCGGCCTAGCCAGGTGAACAGTGAGTGGCACTGTGTCGGCTGGAGGTGGTAAAGCCAGCATGATATGAGCAGCTAGACCGCCTCAGCACGATGGTACTGGAGGGTGGCGTCCTGCCGCCCCCGCTGCAACTGTACGCCGCCTCCGTCGCTGCGGCGGCATCAGTGGGCTCCGTGCAACGGCCCACTGTGATGCCCCACTTCTTCCACGGGGGTGGCCACCCCTTCAGCCCCGCGCGAGCCCCCTTCCCCATGGGCCTGGCGGGGTTCGGGTTCCTCCACCACCACTCGGCGCTGCAGGGGCGGGGGTTCAATGCCCCCAGCCCCCAGGGGGACGCGCAAGGGGGGCCCAATAGGAGGAGGGCCAACAGCGAGGACAGCGCCTCGGAGGGGACCTCGCCGAAGAAAGGTAAGCTTAGGTGCTTGGACACCCCTCGCGCTGTTAACACCACTGATAGCTATACTGTTGGTATCACTGTTCTAAACCTAGTGATAACACTAGTGACAGCTACTATTGGTAGCACTGTTCTGTCCCCAGTGATAACACCAGTGACAGCTACTGTTGGTAGCACTTCTGTCACCAGTGATAACACCAGTGACAGCTACTGTTGGTAGCACTTCTGTCACCAGTGATAACACCAGTGACAGCTACTGTTGGTAGCACTTCTGTCACCAGTGATAACACCAGTGACAGCTACTATTGGTAGCACTTCTGTCACCAGTGATAACACCAGTGACAGCTACTATTGGTAGCACTTCTGTCACCAGTGATAACACCAGTGACAGCTACTGTTGGTAGCACTTCTGTCACCAGTGATAACACCAGTGACAGCTACTATTGGTAGCACTTCTGTCACCAGTGATAACACCAGTGATAGCTACTATTGGTAGCACTTCTGTCCCCAGTGATAACACCAGTGACAGCTACTATTGGTAGCACTTCTGTCACCAGTAATAACACCAGTGACAGCTACTATTGGTAGCACTTCTGTCACCAGTGATAACACCAGTGACAGCTACTATTGGTAGCACTTCTGTCACCAGTAATAACACTAGTGACAGCTACTATTGGTAGCACTTCTGTCACCAGTGATAACACCAGTGACAGCTACTATTGATAGCACTTCTGTCACCAGTGATAACACCAGTGACAGCTACTATTGGTAGCACTTCTGTCACCAGTGATAACACCAGTCATAGCTACTACTGGTTCTATAACCCACAAAGCTACCAACTGAACGCCATGTTACGTACGAAGTTACGGTTGTTCTTATTTCAAATATCAAATACTGCAACATGACATGATTCAATGACCGAAAGTAATATTAACAAGTGAATGATGGTCATGTTACACCATACCTGCGATCAGTTTAACGAGGTGTCATGTTTTTTATGGTTACAAGTACATTATTTTGCATGTTCATTACTCATTAGTACATTTATTGGTTTTTACAGAGCCCAAATGTGTATTATCGTTTTGTGACATAGCTGTAATGTGTCTGTAAGTTGTAAACCTTTTATCTACACATAGTGCATGCCTATAATATCTATTTAAGCCACCTGGTCAGAATACACCAAATATTAAATAGATACGTGGAGTGTTTCTATCAACCCTTTTATTATTATTTGCACTCCGCTCACCATAGCTTAAAGCCTTAAGGAAACAAATACAAGCATTGGATTCTATCTGTTGTTAACCACAATGGTGATCTCACAATATTGAGAAGATACCGTATTTTATTCATATCTTAACACAAAACATTGAGACACCGATTCCAATTCAGAATCATAGTCAACACTGTCAACTTAAAGTTTCGTCCCCTATCTGTGTACATTGTGACTTGTGAGCCATAACACGTCACCATACTTGAACCTGTAACTCAGTAGGCTGGTCCCCTATCTGTGTACATTGTGACTTGTGAGCCATAACACGTCACCATACTTGAACCTGTAACTCAGGAGGCTGGTCCCCTATCTATGTACATTGTGACTTGTGAGCCATAACACGTCACCATACTTGAACCTGTAACTCAGTAGGCTGGTCCCCTATCTGTGTACATTGTGACTTGTGAGCCATAACACGTCACCATACTTGAACCTGTAACTCAGGAGGCTGGTCCCCTATCTGTGTACATTGTGACTTGTGAGCCATAACACGTCACCATACTTGAACCTGTAACTCAGGAGGCTGGTCCCCTATCTGTGTACATTGTGACTTGTGAGCCATAACACGTCACCATACTTGAACGTGTAACTCAGTAGGCTGGTCCCCTATCTGTGTACATTGTGACTTGTGAGCCATAACACGTCACCATACTTGAACCTGTAACTCAGTAGGCTGGTCCCCTATCTGTGTACATTGTGACTTGTGAGCCATAACACGTCACCATACTTGAACCTGTACCTCAGTAGGCTGGTCCCCTATCTGTGTACATTGTGACTTGTCAGCCATAACACGTCACCATACTTGAACCAGTAACTCAGTAGGCTGGTCCCCTATCTGTGTACATTGTGACTTGTGAGCCATAACACGTCACCATACTTGAACCTGTAACTCAGTAGGCTGGTCCCCTATCTGTGTACATTGTGACTTGTGAGCCATAACACGTCACCATACTTGAACCTGTAACTCAGTAGGCTGGTCCCCTATCTGTGTACATTGTGACTTGTGAGCCATAACACGTCACCATACTTGAACCCGTGACTCAGGAGGCTGGTCCCCTATCTGTGTACATTGTGACTTGTGAGCCATGAAACGTCACCATACTTGAACCTGTACCTCAGGAGGCTGGTCCCCTATCTATGTACATTGTGACTTGTGAGCCATAACACGTCACCATACTTGAACCTGTAACTCAGGAGGCTGGTCCCCTATCTATGTACATTGTGACTTGTGAGCCATAACACGTCACCATACTTGAACCTGTAACTCAGTAGGCTGGTCCCCTATCTATGTACATTGTGACTTGTGAGCCATAACACGTCACCATACTTGAACCTGTAACTCAGTAGGCTGGTCCCCTATCTGTGTACATTGTGACTTGTGAGCCATAACACGTCACCATACTTGAACCTGTTACTCAGTAGGCTGGTCCCCTATCTATGTACATTGTGACTTGTGAGCCATAACATGTCACCATACTTGAACCTGTTACTCAGTAGGCTGGTCCCCTATCTGTGTACATTGTGACTTGTGAGCCATAACATGTCACCATACTTGAACCTGTAACTCAGTAGGCTGGTCCCCTTACTGTGCACATTGTGACTTGTGAGCCATAACATGTCACCATACTTGAACCTGTAACTCAGTAGGCTGGTCCCCTATCTGTGTACATTGTGACTTGTGAGCCATAACATGTCACCATACTTGAACCTGTAACTCAGTAGGCTGGTCCCCTATCTGTGTACATTGTGACTTGTGAGCCATAACACGTCCCCATACTTGAACCTGTAACTCAGTAGGCTGGTCCCCTATCTGTGTACATTGTGACTTGTGAGCCATAACACGTCACCATACTTGAACCCGTAACTCAGGAGGCTGGTCCCCTATCTGTGTACATTGTGACTTGTGAGCCATGAAACGTCACCATACTTGAACCTGTACCTCAGTAGGCTGGTCCCCCATCTATGTACATTGTGACTTGTGAGCCATAACACGTCACCATACTTGAACCTGTAACTCAGGAGGCTGGTCCCCTATCTGTGTACATTGTGACTTGTGAGCCATAACATGTCACCATACTTGAACCTGTAACTCAGTAGGCTGGTCCCCTATCTGTGTACATTGTGACTTGTGAGCCATAACATGTCACCATACTTGAACCTGTAACTCAGTAGGCTGGTCCCCTTACTGTGCACATTGTGACTTGTGAGCCATAACATGTCACCATACTTGAACCTGTAACTCAGTAGGCTGGTCCCCTATCTGTGTACATTGTGACTTGTGAGCCATAACATGTCACCATACTTGAACCTGTAACTCAGTAGGCTGGTCCCCTATCTGTGTACATTGTGACATGTGAGCCATAACACGTCACCATACTTGAACCTGTAACTCAGTAGGCTGGTCCCCTATCTGTGTACATTGTGACTTGTGGGCCATAACATGTCACCATACTTGAACCTGTAACTCAGTAGGCTGGTCCCCTATCTGTGTACATTGTGACTTGTGAGCCATAACACGTCACCATACTTGTACCTGTAACTCAGTAGGCTGGTCCCCTATCTGTGTACATTGTGACTTGTGAGCCATAACACGTCACCATACTTGAACCTGTAACTCAGTAGGCTGGTCCCCTATCTATGTACATTGTGACTTGTGAGCCATGAAACGTCACCATACTTGAACCTGTACCTCAGTAGGCTGGTCCCCTATCTATGTACATTGTGACTTGTGAGCCATAACACGTCACCATACTTGAACCTGTAACTCAGTAGGCTGGTCCCCTATCTGTGTACATTGTGACTTGTGAGTCATAACACGTCACCATACTTGAACCTGTTACTCAGTAGGCTGGTCCCCTATCTGTGTACATTGTGACTTGTGAGCCATAACACGTCCCCATACTTGAACCTGTAACTCAGTAGGCTGGTCCCCTATCTGTGTACATTGTGACTTGTGAGCCATAACACGTCACCATACTTGAACCTGTAACTCAGTAGGCTGGTCCCCTATCTGTGTACATTGTGACTTGTGAGCCATAACACGTTACCATACTTGAACCTGTAACTCAGTGGGCTGGTCCCCTATCTGTGTACACTGTGACTTGTGAGCCATAACACGTCCCCATACTTGAACCTGTAACTCAGTAGGCTGGTCCCCTATCTGTGTACACTGTGACTTGTGAGCCATAACACGTCCCCATACTTGAACCTGTAACTCAGTGGGCTGGTCCCCTATCTGTGTACACTGTGACTTGTGAGCCATAACACGTCCCCATACTTGAACCTGTAACTCAGTAGGCTGGTCCCCTATCTGTGTACACTGTGACTTGTGAGCCATAACACGTCCCCATACTTGAACCTGTAACTCAGTAGGCTGGTCCCCTATCTGTGTACATTGTGACTTGTGAGCCATAACACGTCACCATACTTGAACCTGTAACTCAGTAGGCTGGTCCCCTATCTGTGTACACTGTGACTTGTCAGCCATAACACGTCCCCATACTTGAACCTGTAACCCAGTAGGCTGGTCCCCTATCTGTGTACATTGTGACTTGTGAGCCATAACACGTCACCATACTTGAACCTGTAACTCAGTAGGCTGGTCCCCTATCTGTGTACACTGTGACTTGTCAGCCATAACACGTGAACCTGTAACTCAGTGGGCTGAATGGAGCTCGACGTTAAAACTTCAATCTACCCAAACAATGATGTTTGTACTTGTCTGATTAATTGCGTCGAATGAAGACATTAAAGTAATAGACCACGAATCGCCCGCGGCCGTTGGAACCGACTCTGCGCACAACACGGTAATATTGTAGACTATAGCTCGATTAATTTGTCAAAAGTGTCCGACGAGTTTCGTAATGATAATTACAATTTCTCGTGAAGGCCTATCTATAATGTAGCCTATATACTTCGGTCATATTAATAACCGTGTCAATAAAAACAACCAATCAAAACCCTGCTCAAGGCCGCGTGCTTGATGGAATAAACCCGTTGGAACCATTGATGACCATCATAGTTTTTATTGGTATCGAATCACTTGTGTATTTTCCACCCCATAAAAGCGATTATTTTACACGGTGAAACGAAAATCTCTCTTCTATAAGTTTTATTTTAACTTTTTTTGTGAATAAAAGAAAATTTTCCTTGTCGTAAAACGATGAATATCCGTGATTATAAATGAGGGAACAAACATGTTTTTTCTCGGAAGACATAAAGGGGGTAAGACAGTCTGTCGTGCTGATCGTAAACCACACCAGCATTATCCGCAGCACTGAGCGTGAGGCAACGCTTAGACCTGTGTTTATTGGAGTGCACGTGCACTCAGATCTAGGTTTATTATGCATTTCTCTAGGGTTATACTTTCTACGAATATTATTAGCTCGTTACCAAAGCCTAAATATGTTATTTCTCTGTGGGTAACGTCGTTAGGTCGTCTCTATTAACCTCTGCAAGTGGGGGTTTATAGGAAGTAACTACATAGCAGTTGTTTAAGGTCACAGACACAATAAATACACATCTTTATCTAGCTACAGTAGAGTTCAGCGGGAGTTTACTCCATGGCCACACCATTTTCCCCCCGTTTTGGACACCCATAGATAGGTTGAAAGAAAGCTACCCCGGGATTTCTTGTTTTCCAAGAACGATCGGACCTCATCGCCTTGAAGAATGTGATTAGTGTATTCAGTCATCTGAATTCCTCGTTCTTTGATCGAGTTTGAATGGGGATATTGGTCGACTGGACTTTGCTCTAGGGGTGTACCAAGAAAACTTCCTAAAAGGTTGGTGTAAACTCCCGCGGAACTCCACTGTAGGTCATGTTGGTCTTTGTAAAATGACAAGGTTTACATAACAATGTACGAATCATTATATTATTTTGAAAGCAATATGATACAGACACGAGTGAAATATATTGTATTGCCCAGCCTTATGTTTTAAAACACTTTTTCCACAAAACTGATTTTTGGCAACATTTTTGTTTTTGATTTAACAAATGTAGAAAATTACACCTCCAGGATTGATTTAGTAGTTGCATCTGCCGACAATAAAGAAATAAAGAGTAATACCTATCACACATGGTTATAATAAACTATTTTATAGTTAAAAAAGGTTATTGATGATCTTAATTGTTTGCTCCTCTCATTAACACATTTAAAACAAACTAACAGCTAGAGTAGGGAGGATCTCTCTATACTAAAGTTACAAATGTGAACAGTTTGCATCAACCCGTACAAGAATTTCAGTTTAACATAATTGAACCCCAATTGATTCTTGATGGATGAAACTGTCACTATTTTACTCGCAGTAGGTGTAAATTAAATTGCACGATGGCTAATTGATCGCAATTAGCACTTCGACACTAATCGATACTATTAATCGATGCCAGTTTAATTTGGAATGTGTTCAAACACTTAGTAAACGACCATCAATTATGAACAATTCAAAAGGAGTTGTTTTGGTCCACGTGTACCGTCTGCCGATTTCTTTGCCGATTCCGTTTGTGGTATTATTCTGCTTTCAATGCGGGCATGAATAAGAACAGTTCAATCCAATTTCTAATAAATAATCGTCATTGTCACAATAATACAATCGGCGATAGCAAAATCGTGTGTACTTAAAATGATCAGTCACGAGAAGACTTGCTGAAGAACTTTAGACTTCTGCAACTTAAAAACCCAACTCATTAGACTTGACTACTTAGATGCATTTACTGTCAACGTGAGTGTGTTTGTCTATTCTGGTCTTGTAAAGTGACGGCCATAACTATGACCATTATCATCATCATGTGATAACAATAATGACTTGCAGAATGCGATCTAATGTTTGAGAATTGATGAACTGTTTACTCTCTTGTAGAAGCATTCGGAATGAATCGCATCGTGTGAAGATTGCGTTTGAAATCATTTGATCAAAATAGAAACTTCTATCTGAGCTATAATTTCAATCACTCCCACTGAACAATTAAACGTTATTTTTAGGAGGTGACCCGTGCATTATTAGTAATGCCTCTTCTGCGAAACATGTTCTATATATTGATGGGTTAATCCGTACCAGTGACTCAACATAAGGTCACTTATATAAGTTATGACGCAGAGAAATTCTGTGATGAATGATCATGACGCAAAACATGTGGCTAAAATAAAGGAATTGATAATGCAGAGAAGAAATAAGCCAATTCAACCGGAATCAATGAAATCATAAGGAATCACTGATTTTAAATTTTCCAGTGTTTTTTTTTTTTTTATATATATATATACAGCCTAAAACACATAGAACAGATAAGTTTTGGTGTTGGTGGTGATGTGTTTCAAAAGTGAAGAGTCTTAACTAAAGTTGTTAACAAAACTATATCCGTCCATTATGTCCATCATAACCTGCCTAGAACCGATGTCTAGTCTGTCAACCTACTATTGAGCTAATCGGCTCTCTCTATTAAGCGGTGCTTCTGCCATCTCATGCAGGAAACTATACTGGCAACGGTGACACCACTGACGGGATCAAAGTCCACCGCTAACTATAGTTATCAAGCTGTAATAGCTGCGAGTTTGCTACTTTGCACTCAATTATTGCTTTGCACCGACAATACCAGTCTGTGAATTGATATTAACACTGGATGTTAATTGTCTTCGTGTCATAAAGCCTATAACTAACCTATTTCTAGAACTAATTCCAGATTATGTTGTTATCTAAAACTATCTTACATTTTAATGTATATCATCTACTGTTGGACAATTGGTTTTAGTTGCCCTAGTATACAATCACATACTTTAGATAATAGTTGAACATGGTTTGTCAAAATGTAAAACATATTAGAACAATGTATACATGGGCCTACACTAAGCTACTTACCAGGAATGAATAGTCTTGCATTGTTCACGAAAAACGTATGTGCTGCTATAGATTCTTGTACTGCAGCAGTTTGAGCTATTTATAGACTTGACCACCGCGAGTCAGCTGACTCGTGACCTGTGAATCAGCTATACAACATAACCTTATTGATGTGTTTTATTTGCAACTGTGACCCGAGCTCTTGATCGTGCATGGGATGTTTACTTCCATGTACTACGAATAGTCATTATCCTCTATATCTCGCCTCATTATGGATGTCAGCAACCCCCCCCCCCCTAAATTATGTATTCGAACTAAAGTTTTCAAACCAATCCGCGGTTTGATATCATGAAAAACAGACCTAACTTATACGGAACTCCCAATTTCTATATTGTATTAAAATTGTTTTAAAATGCTTGGAGAGTAAATCAAAATATGTCTCTCCCTACAGAATGTAATGTTCTTACTTTGTAAATGTTCCTCTATTCCAATAAATAAAACCGTTTTTCAAATTAACTTATTTAATTGTTGCACCTATTACAGATTACAAAAGTGATTCAAGTTGATTTGAAAAATGGAAATGTTTATTAGAACCAAGACACGGTCACAACAAAGAACACTTAATTCTGTAGTCTAAGGGATGTCATATTTTAGTTTACTTTTTGACACTTTTAAATTAATTTTAACCAGCATAAATGGGGGGTTCGTCGCAAAGTATGTTGACGTAATAATAATAATAATAATAATAATAATACTAAAAATACTAAAAATAATAAAAATAATAATAATAATAATAATTATAATAATAATAATAATAATAATAATAATAATAACAATAATAATAATAATAATAATAATAATAATAATAATAATAATAATAATAATAATAATAATAATAATAATAATAATAATAATAATAATAATAATAATAATAATGTCTTTATTTCATGGAGGAAATAGGCGAATTTAAGCCGTAATGGCAAAGGTACAGAACAAGCAGACAAACGTATGAAATGCACTGCGAATACATTCAAGGAATGTCTTGCATAGTCCATGCTATTATTAAGCATGTAGAGTTGTAATTATGTGCAGTAAAATGTGTATTTCATGACGGTTGATTCCCAGACCGTAAACCATAAATCAGTCGAGGATTCTAGTTCACGCTTAAGAGGATGTGTACTTGGAAGTACGATGTTTGGCGCTTGCGTGATACGGATGATTGCAAGATAGAAGATAGTATGTAATACAGACTCCTAAATGAAAGGTTTTAAGGAGTTTAACAGTTATATTGAAAACTATAGTAATTTAATGAGTTTGTTCGTTTACTTAAAACTCCATTTTGAAACGTGTGGCGGCTATTTGGGGCTAGATATTATAAAAGTCAATTAAGGATGCACAACTATTGTGTTTCTGTACAGAATCCTGACATTTCCAATATAATTGAAGTTAAAATTGATTTTATCGAAACCAAATGCATGTCGCTTACATTTTTGATGATTATCTGTAGACTTTTGATCTAACATCTTTCCCTGTATAGACCCACAGTTTTGATTTTAGTGCAACGCAGATCTTTGAAGTCAACTGTGTTGAACCTTTTGAAATAAAACAGATCAACCTGTTTAATCGCACAGTTTTGATTTTAAAGCAACTTAAAGATCAATTGAAGTCAACTGTGTAGAACCTTCCTCGAAGAAATAAAACATATCACCCTGGATGCAATCAGTGCTGGAAACACATTTGGACAGTCTAACCAGAAAGAAAGAGTTTGTCTTCTATATTATTAATTACATCGACGGGAAGTTTATATGTGAAGCAAGTTCAAAATGAAGACCAATTTGAAATCAGGAAAACTGTTCAATGTTTATTTCTATTTTGATCGTAAGCAAATATTGTTTATGACTCGGTACCGTAGTTGTAATGCACTCATGCAGATTTAGACGACTCTCAGGGCAGCCAGACATGCAAACATAGTCTTGGGCTGCCCCACTAAACAAAACTAAGTTCTCTGAACTTTGACCCCAAATGTTGTGTCTTTATTCTTCTTCTTATTCTCTTGTGTTCGTTCGCTAGATTTGTCCTCCTATCCTCAGTAACAGAACAAGACAACATCTTCTGAATTTAACCAACGTAATCGACGTTACCAATACATTTTATTATGTGTACACACAAAACAAAAATGTATGTATTTATTTACACCTATAGAGACATAATTGTAAGTTGAAGTGTGGCATCTATCCTGAGTGTAGTATTCGTGTTTGTATTAATGCATTGCTGCAACAGCAACTTACCTAAGGCATCAGTAATATTATAAACATAACACATTTTCCCGCCACAAAATAAAAAACAAAGTCTTACATATTTTGTGAATACAGAGACAGTCCACAAACATAATTTACTATAATGATTTTGATGGCTGATTTTAATTGCTAAAAGTTAGTCCCCATGAAATATAATAAACAATATCATCCATTTTTTCAGAAAACCAGTGAATAAAAAATATTGAACATTTTTTTAAATTGGCACAAATTTCGATTTTCGTCAATCCTCATCCATTTTACCCGCACACCCCAAATGTCATGCGGATACCCGCGGATATGCAGGTCTGTATCAATGGATCAGCGGGTTTGTCTCGTGCCCGTCAACAGTCGATCAGTTGGGTTAGAACAGCGGTCGAGCTACTCTAGCTTGTCCGAGCGTCGGTCAGTAACTCGCCGGGCAGGAGGGCGACCGGTCACCCGCCAACCGATCACTACGCGGCCCCTAACAGTCACCGCGCTCAACTTACCGTTCTATATCTGCAACACCATTGTTACATTACTCAAGTACTCATTGAACAAGAGATAACATATTCTGTAAGTAGGGTCTATCGATGACAATCACCAATAAGGTAGATAAATATACCTCCTGGCGTTAATCAAATGCTAAATATTCTTTAATTAGGCTTTGGCTAAAGATGATAGAGCATTATTAATCAATATAATCATACACTGGGATTCTTACTCCAAATATGGGCAAGGAAATTACTAAAATAAATAAAATACTTAATTACACACATTTCGATGACAATAAATAGTAATAATTACATTACAACACCAATTAATTCTTACATTTGTAATAAAAACGTTAGTAATGTAAATTAACATTCTCTTCATTAACAGATAATAAAATACAAGGGTATACTCATTCAAAAGAAGACTTGACTTTATGAACATCTATAGCCATGCAGCTTTATGAACACCTATAGCCATGCAGCTTTATGAAAATCTATAGCCATGCAGCTTTATGAACATCTATGGCCATGCACCTTTATGAACATCTATAGCCATGCAGTTTCATGAACATCTATAGCCATGCAGCTTTATGCACATCTATAGCCATGCAGTTTCATGAACATCTATAGCCATGCAGCTTTATGAACATAGCCATGCAGCTTTATGAACATAGCCTTGCAGCTTTATGAACATCTATAGCCATGCAGCTTTATGAACATCTATAGCCATGCAGCTTTATGCACATCTATAGCCATGCAGTTTTATGAACATCTATAGCCATGCAGTTTCATGAACATATAGCCATGTAGCTTTATGAACATAGTCATGCAGCTTTATGAACATCTATAGCCATGCAGCTTTATGAACATAGCCATGCAGCTTTATGAACATCTATAGCCATGCAGCTTTATGAACATCTATAGCCATGCAGCATGCACATCTATAGCCATGCAGTTTCATGAACATCTATAGCCATGCAGCTTTATGAACATCTATAGCCATGCAGCTTTATGAACATCTATAGCCATGCAGCTTTATGAACATCTATAGCCATGCAGCGTTATGAACATCTATAGCCATGCAGCTTTATGAACATCTATAGCCATGCAGCTTTATGAACATCTATAGTCATGCAGCTTTATGAACATCTATAGCCATGCAGCTTTATGAACATCTATAACCATGCAGCTTTATGAACATCTATAGTCATGCAGCTTTATGAACATAGCCATGCAGCTTTATGAACATCTATAGTCATGCAGCTTTATGAACATCTATAGCCATGCAGCTTTATGAACATAGCCATGCAGCTTTATGAACATAGCCATACAGCTTTATGAACATAGCCATGCAGCTTTATGAACATGGTTGTGTGGTTGTGGGATTATAAACTGTCGCTGTCAGGTCTTGAACATAACATATACAATCATCCGGGCACTTTTGTGTATTTTACTGACCAATGAAATATTTACAACTATTTGGGTTTGGGATGCATATAATTTTGTTTACAAAATTTTATGAAACAAGCTATAGGCCTACTTACATACGGTAGAATAGAGACATACAAACTTATTTTCAATTAAAATATTCTTCGTATGGCTCGTGATATTGTTTAACAACTGAATTGTACAACCGGTTCATTTTCTCTTATTATATAAATATTTTCATTTATTTATATAATGCATGTCAAATGCAATTAGTCAAATAGTCAAATAAATAATAGATATAAAGATTTAGCAATGCAGTTTTAATATGTATTAACACTAATGTTTGCATACTAATGTTTGCATGTTCCACGTAACTTGGTAAAACTTTTGTCTGTAGGTTAAACGGAAGGTTCAGTAAATTGCCGCTAGTAGCGAGCGCAGCACGCGCCAAAACGAATGGATTTAGAGGACATTGGGTTTACCCAAATACCTTACTATAGTAAGGTATTTGGTTTACCCATTAAACATAGACGTACCTCACTAAATACAAAATGATTAACTAAAAAATTATAATAAAACACTAAAACGAAATTTGCTAAAAAAAATATTTAATGGGACCTGTAATAACTATAACAAATATTTAAGCTGCAATTTCAGTCTCTTTAATGGCTTAATCGGTACACATTATATGGTTTTAAATATCCCGAAAATCACTCAATTTCATTTTATTGTAATCGGAACCGAAAACTTAAAGGTACTTAATAGCTTCTAGTTAACTATGTGGGGAGAGGTTTATAATCTGTATGAGCGCACACTGTGGGCTTTAGTAATTACTAGTTGCCAACATTGTATACAGCAAGGAATATCTTGTCTGAATAACAGGGTACGCTACGCAGTTTAACTGTATATTGAGGATCCTATGCGAAACTACGTACATACATGGCTAGCAATTCCAACTAAATGAAACATTAACTTAACAAAAAACAGAAAAATCGGAACGAAAATCAAATTTCTATGAAATTGCAATGTTTAAAAAACAGGTATCAAAATAAATTAAAATCAAAAACTTACAGTTCAAGTTTTAATACACATACGGCCAGTAATTGCTCAATTTGAACGAAAGAAATTGGTTACCGGTTTGGTAATATTTGTGTGTGGTGTACAATTACCAGTCGTAAAACCCCTCATGCATATCTTGTACCTACTTGTTTTTATCTCATCCGATATTGATTCCTATGGAGTACGGAGCATCGTTATTGACTCGTGCTTAGCATAATGCATGTTGAAACGATTATCTTTATAACTTAATTTGGCAATAGCCCGCACATGGCTTCATGGCTTCATGGCTTGTGACTAGTTTCCCCAATAATCTATAAACACACAAGTTAACATGCACGTTTTCGTATTTTTAAATAAGATTGTTATAATTTGCCACTTAATCGATTATCAAGTTGATCGGGAATCTGACGGACATTTTCTCCCTTTCTCCTCTTATTATCTACTCAAGTTAGGCGGGTCAAATTTAAGCTGATCGTCTCAGCTTCTCATGAATTAAATCGCTTCATATTGATTTGTGTACAGACTTTCTTTATAAGTGTTGTTTATCTAACACTAGTTACGATTAGGAGGGCTGTGATATCGCCGCGTGATCTCATTTCTTTGCTCTCTTGAAAAACATTACATTTTTGGACATGGGCTGTTTTTGCAACCAACCCCTCAATTGGTTATAGCTATGATTATTTGATTTGGTAATTGGTGTTGAACAACGTGTTCGACGTCGGGGTTTGATTTAAGAAAAGGGATGAGTAGAAGGACGACTAGAAGAAGAACAAATATTCAGGGGAGAAAATGACCTAATTTTGTCACCTCTTTCGACTGGCAGAGTCACCCTGTGTCAAGTTCTACCCAGAGCCAGCCGGGGCTCAATTGTTAGAAATTAGCAATCTTGCATTTCCAACGGGCTGAGAGTCAACTTGAATACGGTTTTCTATGTAACAATAAATGTGTTAATTGGAAAGGTATCTAGCAACATTAAAGTATTAATGCAAGTACATTTAAAAAACGGAAACATTTATTGCAAGAAAGCAACGTTCATAAGAAAAAGCTCTACATTTTTTAGAAAATGACATTATTAGTTTTATTTTGTAACAATTTTAATGCATTTCATAGCTATTTTGACTATTTTGACGGACATACATCGGGGTGTCCGCAGGGAGGGTCCATGGATGTACTTCCAGAGTCACTTAACTAGAAAATAAACATCATTTTATTCCATAACAACGCCTGCTACCGTATGTGTTTGAGTAACAGTGTATCCTGTGCTATCACCCGTGCGAACCACTGTGCCCCATGTCAAGGGTCATAGGGGGGCCAACAACGCCTGCTACCGTATGTGTTCGAGTAACAGTGTACCCTGTGCTGTCACCCGTGCGAACCACTGTGCCCCATGTCAAGGGTCATAGGGGGGCCAACAACACCTGCTACCGTATGTGTTGGAGTAACAGTGTACCCTATGCTATCACCCGTGCGAACCACTGTGCCCCATGTCAAGGGTCATAGGGGGGCCAACAACGCCTGCTACCGTATGTGTTCGAGTAACAGTGTACCCTGTGCTATCACCCGTGCGAACCACTGTGCCCCATGTCAAGGGTCATAGGGGGGCCAACAACGCCTGCTACCGTATGTGTTCGAGTAACAGTGTACCCTGTGCTGTCACCCGTGCGAACCACGGTGCCCCATGTCAAGGGTCATAGGGGGGCCAACAACGCCTGCTACCGTATGTGTTCGAGTAACAGTGTACCCTGTGCTGTCACCCGCGTGCGAACCACTGTGCCCCATGTCAAGGGTCATAGGGGGGCCAACAACGCCTGCTACCGTATGTGTTTGAGTAACAAGTGTAGCCTGTGCTATCACCCGTGCGAACCACTGTGCCCCATGTCAAGGGTCATAGGGGGGCCAACAACGCATGCTACCGTATGTGTTTGAGTAACAGTGTACCCTGTGCTGTCACCCGTGCGAACCACTGTGCCCCATGTCAAGGGTCATAGGGGGGCCAACAACGCCTGCTACCGTATGTGTTTGAGTAACAAGTGTAGCCTATGCCATCACCCGTGCGAACCACTGTGCCCCATGTCAAGGGTCATAGGGGGGCCAACAACGCCTGCTACCGTATGTGTTTGAGTAACAGTGTACCCTGTGCTATCACCCGTGCGAACCACTGTGCCCCATGTCAAGGGTCATAGGGGGGCCAACAACGCCTGCTACCGTATGTGTTTGAGTAACAGTGTACCCTGTGCTATCACCCGTGCGAACCACTGTGCCCCATGTCAAGGGTCATAGGGGGGCCAACAACGCCTGCTACCGTATGTGTTGGAGTAACAAGTGTACCCTGTGCTATCACCCGTGTGAACCACTGTGCCTCATGTCAAGGGTCATAGGGGGGCCAACAACGCCTGCTACCGTATGTGTTTGAGTAACAGTGTACCCTGTGCTATCACCCGTGCGAACCACTGTGCCCCATGTCAAGGGTCATAGGGGGGCCAACAACGCATGCTACCGTATGTGTTTGAGTAACAGTGTAGCCTGTGCTATCACCCGTGCGAACCACTGTGCCCCATGTCAAGGGTCATAGGGGGGCCAACAACGCATGCTACCGTATGTGTTGGAGTAACAGTGTAGCCTGTGCTATCACCCGTGCGAACCACTGTGCCCCATGTCAAGGGTCATAGGGGGGCCAACAACGCCTGCTACCGTATGTGTTTGAGTAACAGTGTACCCTGTGCTATCACCCGTGCGAACCACTGTGCCCCATGTCAAGGGTCATAGGGGGGCCAACAACGCCCGCTACCGTATGTGTTCGAGTAACAGTGTACCCTGTGCTATCACCCGTGCGAACCACTGTGCCCCATGTCAAGGGTCATAGGGGGGCCAACAACGCCTGCTACCGTATGTGTACGAGTAACAGTGTACCCTGTGCTGTCACCCGTGCGAACCACTGTGCCCCATGTCAAGGGTCATAGGGGGGCCAACAACGCCTGCTACCGTATGTGTTTGAGTAACAGTGTACCCTATGCTATCACCCGTGCGAACCACTGTGCCCCATGTCAAGGGTCATAGGGGGGCCAACAACGCGTGCTACCGTATGTGTTGGAGTAACAGTGTAGCCTGTGCTATCACCCGTGCGACCCACTGTGCCCCATGTCACGGGTCATAGGGGGGCCAACAACGCATGCTACCGTATGTGTTGGAGTAACAGTGTAGCCTGTGCTATCACCCGTGCGACCCACTGTGCCCCATGTCAAGGGTCATAGGGGGGCCAACAACGCATGCTACCGTATGTGTTGGAGTAACAGTGTAGCCTGTGCTATCACCCGTGCGAACCACGGTGCCCCATGTCACGGGTCATAGGGGGGCCAACAACGCATGCTACCGTATGTGTTGGAGTAACAGTGTAGCCTGTGCTATCACCCGTGCGACCCACTGTGCCCCATGTCAAGGGTCATAGGGGGGCCAACAACGCCTGCTACCGTATGTGTTTGAGTAACAGTGTACCCTATGCTATCACCCGTGCGAACCACTGTGCCCCATGTCAAGGGTCATAGGGGGGCCAACAACGCCTGCTACCGTATGTGTTCGAGTAACAGTGTACCCTGTGCTGTCACCCGTGCGAACCACGGTGCCCCATGTCAAGGGTCATAGGGGGGCCAACAACGCCTGCTACCGTATGTGTTTGAGTAACAGTGTACCCTGTGCTATCACCCGTGCGAACCACGGTGCCCCATGTCAAGGGTCATAGGGGGGCCAACAACGCCTGCTACCGTATGTGTTTGAGTAACAGTGTACCCTGTGCTATCACCCGTGCGAACCACTGTGCCCCATGTCAAGGGTCATAGGGGGGCCAACAACGCCTGCTACCGTATGTGTTTGAGTAACAAGTGTAGCCTGTGCTATCACCCGTGCGAACCACTGTGCCCCATGTCAAGGGTCATAGGGGGGCCAACAACGCCTGCTACCGTATGTGTTGAGTAACAGTGTACCCTATGCTATCACCCGTGCGAACCACTGTGCCCCATGTCAAGGGTCATAGGGGGGCCAACAACGCCTGCTACCGTATGTGTTTGAGTAACAAGTGTAGCCTGTGCTATCACCCGTGCGAACCACTGTGCCCCATGTCAAGGGTCATAGGGGGGCCAACAACGCCTGCTACCGTATGTGTTTGAGTAACAAGTGTAGCCTATGCCATCACCCGTGCGAACCACTGTGCCCCATGTCAAGGGTCATAGGGGGGCCAACAACGCCTGCTACCGTATGTGTTTGAGTAACAGTGTACCCTGTGCTATCACCCGTGCGAACCACTGTGCCCCATGTCAAGGGTCATAGGGGGGCCAACAACGCCTGCTACCGTATGTGTTTGAGTAACAGTGTACCCTGTGCTATCACCCGTGCGAACCACTGTGCCCCATGTCAAGGGTCATAGGGGGGCCAACAACGCCTGCTACCGTATGTGTTTGAGTAACAGTGTACCCTGTGCTGTCACCCGTGCGAACCACTGTGCCCCATGTCAAGGGTCATAGGGGGGCCAACAACGCCTGCTACCGTATGTGTTGGAGTAACAAGTGTACCCTGTGCTATCACCCGTGTGAACCACTGTGCCCCATGTCAAGGGTCATAGGGGGGCCAACAACGCCTGCTACCGTATGTGTTTGAGTAACAGTGTACCCTGTGCTGTCACCCGTGCGAACCACTGTGCCCCATGTCAAGGGTCATAGGGGGGCCAACAACGCCTGCTACCGTATGTGTTGGAGTAACAAGTGTACCCTGTGCTATCACCCGTGCGAACCACTGTGCCCCATGTCAAGGGTCATAGGGGGGCCAACAACGCATGCTACCGTATGTGTTCGAGTAACAGTGTACCCTGTGCTGTCACCCGTGCGAACCACTGTGCCCCATGTCAAGGGTCATAGGGGGGCCAACAACGCATGCTACCGTATGTGTTTGAGTAACAGTGTAGCCTGTGCTGTCACCCGTGCGAACCACTGTGCCTCATGTCAAGGGTCATAGGGGGGCCAACAACGCCTGCTACCGTATGTGTTTGAGTAACAGTGTACCCTGTGCTATCACCCGTGCGAACCACTGTGCCCCATGTCAAGGGTCATAGGGGGGCCAACAACGCATGCTACCGTATGTGTTTGAGTAACAGTGTAGCCTGTGCTATCACCCGTGCGAACCACTGTGCCCCATGTCAAGGGTCATAGGGGGGCCAACAACGCATGCTACCGTATGTGTTGGAGTAACAGTGTAGCCTGTGCTATCACCCGTGCGAACCACTGTGCCCCATGTCAAGGGTCATAGGGGGGCCAACAACGCCCGCTACCGTATGTGTTCGAGTAACAGTGTACCCTGTGCTATCACCCGTGCGAACCACTGTGCCCCATGTCAAGGGTCATAGGGGGGCCAACAACGCGTGCTACCGTATGTGTTTGAGTAACAGTGTACCCTATGCTATCACCCGTGCGAACCACTGTGCCCCATGTCAAGGGTCATAGGGGGGCCAACAACGCCTGCTACCGTATGTGTTTGAGTAACAAGTGTACCCTGTGCTATCACCCGTGCGAACCACTGTGCCCCATGTCAAGGGTCATAGGGGGGCCAACAACGCCTGCTACCGTATGTGTTCGAGTAACAGTGTACCCTATGCTATCACCCGTGCGAACCACTGTGCCCCATGTCAAGGGTCATAGGGGGGCCAACAACGCCTGCTACCGTATGTGTTCGAGTAACAGTGTACCCTATGCTATCACCCGTGCGAACCACTGTGCCCCATGTCAAGGGTCATAGGGGGGCCAACAACGCCTGCTACCGTATGTGTTTGAGTAACAAGTGTACCCTGTGCTATCACCCGTGCGACCCACTGTGCCCCATGTCAAGGGTCATAGGGGGGCCAACAGCGCCTGCTACCGTATGTGTTTGAGTAACAGTGTACCCTGTGCTATCACCCGTGCGAACCACTGTGCCCCATGTCAAGGGTCATAGGGGGGCCAACAACACAAGGAGCGCCCACAGATGCAAGTGTACCCTGTGCTATCACCCGTGCGAACCACTGTGCCCCATGTCAAGGGTCATAGGGGGGCCAACAGCGCCTGCTACCGTATGTGTTTGAGTAACAGTGTACCCTGTGCTATCACCCGTGCGAACCACTGTGCCCCATGTCAAGGGTCATAGGGGGGCCAACAACACAGGGAGCGCCCACAGATGAAGATAAACTTAATGTGAGTCTAGTCTAGTTGGAAGTCGGCAACATTTGAGAAACTTTAAAAGAATGGTAATTAATCTTTGGTATCATAATATTAAAAACTCCGGCGTAAATCATGATGAATTAACATAATTTGAAACAAGACATGAGCTCACATGAAAATATAAATTGCTAACATGCGAGCTGGAAGCTGTAGAAATTACCATGGCGTGTTATTATCCAACCCAATGTGTTGCCGAGTTCAACATAATATTTAAAACTGTAAACAATAAATAATACACATTCAATAGTTTTCTCACTTCTACTATACAACCGTTTAATGTAAGAACTAGTTTGTTTCCAGTTTCCGCGTTGTTTACGTTAAAGTAAACCTTGTTTTTTAATTTTGATAGATCATACAATTTTGTGCACTATTCCTTTCTTTTCTTTTACATTGCACTACGCGTATATATTCCATGTTTAAATATTAACTCATTGCATTATTTGAATATTTAACCAAAGTTTCATTCTCTGTTGAGCAGAAATAGCATAATACTTAATTGAGGTGGCTGTGACATCACAGGCGGACAAAAATTGTGTTGCTAGGCAACTCCATTGTTGTATTTTTCTTTGATTGGTGCATATTCAATATTTGTCCGAAACAAAACACGGCTACACGGCTATTTTTAGAATTGAGTCTTGTGCTATAAACTCAAAAACTTGTGTGCAAAAAATGATGTTAGATCGTAATGCGTGTTTAATTAATTTATTTATTTATTTATTTTCACTGTGCGATTTGTACAGAACACAAATATTGCTACAAACTTTACAGAATAACTATACATACAAAATAAAATACACATACAAAACTTCAACGTACTGCGTACTACTTACTTAACGCGTAACTTATTTAAAATTGTATTTCCATTTTCAATTACTATGATTATTATTATTACTGCTCTAGTTACTATTCCACATATTACTATCATCATTATCCCCCGCTGCCGTCCACAGCATCGTTAGTAGTTCAGGCAGCGCCCCGTCTTGTTACCAGACTAATTTATTGACAAAGAAGTGTCGAAGTTCTCCACTTTGCTGGATTATCTCGTCGAATCCAGATAAGACCCAGTCAGGTGATAATTGTCAATTAACGCGGTGAGCTCTTCCAGATTATTCTTGAAACACAATAGCACATATATTATAGTCAAGCTGGCTTCGCGCATACTTAAGGAGTAACTAAACGTAATTACGGCGCAGCTTCGCGCATACTTAAGGGGTAACGTAGATTAATTACGAAGTAATTATATCCAATAATTACTGGAAATTATTCACCAACTTGTGTCAAATTCGTGTCAAATTTAAATTATTTGCAACCCAAAATAATGAAAATGAGAATTACTAGTTTTTGTGGACATTTAGGTAAAACAGTTATTTTAGCATTACTAACATTGTTTAGCACCAATTTTACAAAATATTTTATACCAGATATACATACAACGTGTAAAAAACCTCCATTCTAGACAATTTTTCCTCATTTAGCACCTTTTATAGTTCCCTAACTCTTTGATCTGTAAGTGCTAATAAATGTGCTGCTTGCGTTACACGTGGCAACACTGTAAGTGCTAATACATGCGTTACAAGTGGCAACACTGTATCCGATCGGATCCCAACGGCTGTGTAGACACCTCGAGTAATATTATCAATAAGAAATATGCATCGAACACTTATCAAGAATCACGCAACAGCCATTATGCACGCCAGCATATGAACGACATTTCTAAGTAAATACCATTAATTGATAGTACGCTACTTATAATGAAGAATCATTTTATGTAAGTGTAAATTAAATATACTTGTACGCGTAGGGTTATTATATCGTTTCGATAATTGCAATCAATACGACAATATTAATATCAGGAACATTGATTTTGTTAATGACAAACAATGTAAATAATGTTTAGCATTGATTTGGCCTGATCGAAACTAGTTTTAAAATAACGTGTAACCTATCTTGGTTCCTATTTAATAGAAATGTGAATCATTGGCGATCTCTACTATTTCTCAAAATGTTCTAAATTGCTGTCTAGTAACTTGTAACTTGCTTTTGAAACATAAATCGTTTGAAAAGGCAAACAAACCTATTTATTTCATTTTTTCTTATTTTCTATGACGTTGGTGGAAGGAGTGTTACATTGATTTTAATTGAAAATAATTGTATACGATTCATGTAATAAAATTATTTGAATATACAGTACTATAATCATACAGCAATGTAGTTCTTTGAATGTATGTAGTGTTAGTAGTAATAATAGTAATTTATGTTAATATAATTCTATCTACTTTTTGTAAGTTGCATTAAATCTTGTTATATTCCTCGTTGCATTGGCAACCTTGTAGGCTAGCCAAAAGGCAGACACTTGCAAAGAGTATTACTACATAGTCAATTATTAATCATTGTTGATGCATTTTTTCTACACTGGGTAAAACATGTTATTGAAATAAAACGAATTCAAAGTTGTCTGGGTTTTGGAACGAATCGACTAATATAAGAACTAATGATTTACACTAATTGAATGTGTTTTAAGCAAGCGCATAAAACTGCGTTGATAGTTTATGTTCATAAGTTGCAGCGTAGATGTCGCATCTATCATGCACAGGAAACATGTTCATACAGTGAATGACATTGATGATGTTGTGTTCTGTGGTGTGACTGTGTTTGAGGCCTCAACTAGTCTTTCTAATCAATTGGAGATACTTGTGCAGAACATGTGGATCATTGGAACTAATTATCCTAAAAACAATTTGTTATATGTAACTAGCCGCAGATGGTACCAACGTTCTAAAATAATGCAGTTTTTTCATCATGAGAATTCTAATTATAATATATAAATGTATTCAAATGTTTTATGGCGAAGAAAAAAATACACACATTTTATATTAAAGGGTTAGTCGGGTGAAAAACAAAAAACTATCATTTGTATATGTCCATCCTCAAATATGGAAAACATAACTAAAAGATATCATACTATGAAAGCAGGCGGTTAAAAAATTAAAGAAAACGCGATTTTTTGGCGTGTTGCTACCAAGTAGCACCGAGCAACTTTTCTCATGGAAATTCCATTTTTAAAAAAATGTTGCCTCGAGATAGTAAAACCACCGCTAAAATAGGGGACTTATCAAAAATCGATCAGGAGGTTTAACGTGCATCGTTTCTCTACCGATAACATGCTTCTTAGTAAGAACGCGTACTTCTACAAAATCACCTGCAATTAATTTTCTTGTGACTTGATGTGTAGAAAAGTTGCAATCTGTTTTAATGCGGCACTGTCCGCAGTCGCCGAGTGTTGTGGCTGGTCTCATATAACACAATGAGTGCTCTGTCTATCAGGGAGGCGCTAGCGAGCTCAGAACCGATACAGCTGTACTGCGCTTTAGAAGAAAAATGCAGCAGAGCTGGCGAAGGGAATCTAGTAGAATAGCTAAATGTTCACTATTTTGTACTATTTTGGTAAACAAATATTTCAATTTTTGTTTGTATCCCCATGGATTGTGTTCACCTCAGAACCAGATTACCCTAATTACGAAGTACTAGTAAGAATTCTTAAATAAAATAAAAATATAGAAATAATTAATATACTATGCTTAGTGAATATATTTCATTATTGAAGCCGTACGCGGTGACTAATGTCTTAAGCTTGTAAAAAAAAAAAAAAACTACCTAAGGAGTAGGGAGTAAGGAGTAGCGACTTAGATTCAAATCCCACATCAGGCATGGATATTTTTACAATAGTCCTTCATCTTCATCCATCACCCCTCATCGTCTCGATACCATGATTGCAATAATAGAAACGTAGGACAACTAGAACCAAAAGAGGATCACATCTGAAACTTTTGAAACATGATATTTTATGGAAAAAAGAATAAATGCTAAAAATGAACTTTTAATTTTTAAAACGAATGTTACACATCCAATTTGAAACCGCTCTGTTTACACACACCGTGATGTTAAGTCCAGGGGGTGTTTCAATTAGCCCCGGATACGCGACATGGCTGTATAGCATGGCCGTGTCTAGGCCTAGGCTGCAACAATGAAAGATGCCTCAACCCGCTTGTGAGTTATACTTCCCCGGGGAGACATAATATCCTTAAACCTACCCTTGTATAAGCGCTCTCCACAGAGCTACCCTCGCAGCAGGGTCCTTAAATCAACACCAACATTAGCTGGTCGTGTTTAGTGGCTGCACACATGTCTAGGAACTAAACCTACCCTTGTATAAGCGCTCTCCACAGCGCTACCCTCGCAGCAGGGCCCTTAAATCAACACCAACATTAGCTGGTCATGTTTAGTGGCTGCACACATGTCTAGGAACTAAACCTACCCTTGTATAAGCGCTCTCCACAGAGCTACCCTCGCAGCAGGGTCCTTAAATCAACACCAACATTAGCTGGTCGTGTTTAGTGGCTGCACACATGTCTAGGAACTAAACCTACCCTTGTACAAGCGCTCTCCACAGCGCTACCCTCGCAGCAGGGCCCTTAAATCAACACCAACATTAGCTGGTCATGTTTAGTGGCTGCACACATGTCTAGGAACTAAACCTACCCTTGTATAAGCGCTCTCCACAGAGCTACCCTCGCAGCAGGGCCCTTAAATCAACACCAACATTAGCTGGTCGTGTTTAGAGGCTACACACATGTCTAGGAACTAAACCTACCATTGTATAAGCGCTCTCCACAGAGCTACCCTCGCAGCAGGGCCCTTAAATCAACACCAACATAAGCTGGTCGTGTTTAGTGGCTACACACATGTCTAGGAACTAAACCTACCATTGTATAAGCGCTCTCTACAGAGCTACCCTCGCAGCAGGGCCCTTAAATCAACACCAACATTAGCTGGTCGTGTTTAGTGGCTGCACACATGTCTAGGAACTAAACCTACCCTTGTATAAGCGCTCTCTACAGAGCTACCCTCGCAGCAGGCCCTTAAATCAACACCAACATTAGCTGGTCGTGTTTAGTGGCTGCACACATGTCTAGGAACTAAACCTACCCTTGTATAAGCGCTCTCCACAGAGCTACCCTCGCAGCAGGGCCCTTAAATCAACACCAACATTAGCTGGTCGTGTTTAGTGGCTGCACACATGTCTAGGAACTAAACTTCTCTTGTATAAGCGCTCTCCACAGAGTTACCCTCGCAGCAGGGCCCTTAAATCAACACCAACATTAGCTGGTCGTGTTTAGTGGCTACACACAATCTAGGAACTAAACCTACCCTTGTATAAGCGCTCTCCACAGAGCTATTCTCGCAGCAGGGCCCTTAAATCAACACCAACATTAGCTGGTCGTGTTGAGTGGCTACACACATGTCTAGGAACTAAACCTACCCTTGTATAAGCGCTCTCCACAGAGCTACCCTCGCAGCAGGGCCCTTAAATCAACACCAACATTAGCTGGTCGTGTTGAGTGGCTACACACATGTCTAGGAACTAAACCTACCCTTGTATAAGCGCTCTCCACAGAGCTACCCTCGCAGCAGGGCCCTTAAATCAACACCAACATTAGCTGGTCGTGTTTAGTGGCTACACACATGTCTAGGAACTAAACCTACCCTTGTATAAGCGCTCTCCACAGAGCTACCCTCGCAGCAGGGCCCTTAAATCAACACCAACATTAGCTGGTCGTGTGTAGTGGCTACACACATGTCTAGGAACTAAACCTACCCTTGTATAAGCGCTCTCCACAGAGCTACCCTCGCAGCAGGGCCCTTAAATCAACTCCAACATTAGCTGGTCGTGTTTAGTGGCTACACACATGTCTAGGAACTAAACCTACCCTTGTTTAAGCGCTCTCTACAGACCTACCCTCGCAGCAGGGCCCTTAAATCAACACCAACATTAGCTGGTCGTGTTTAGTGGCTGCTCACATGTCTAGGAACTAAACCTACCCTTGTATAAGCGCTCTCCACAGAGCTACCCTCGCAGCAGGGCCCTTAAATCAACACCAACATTAGATGGTCGTGTTTAGTGGCTGCACACATGTCTAGGAACTAAACCTACCCTTGTATAAGCGCTCTCCACAGAGCTACCCTCGCAGCAGGGCCCTTAAATCAACACCAACATTAGCTGGTCGTGTTTAGTGGCTGCTCACATGTCTAGGAACTAAACCTACCCTTGTATAAGCGCTCTCCACAGAGCTACCCTCGCAGCAGGGCCCTTAAATCAACACCAACATTAGCTGGTCGTGTTTAGTGGCTGCACACATGTCTAGGAACTAAACCTACCCTTGTATAAGCGCTCTCCACAGAGCTACCCTCGCAGCAGGGCCCTTAAATCAACACCAACATTAGCTGGTCGTGTTTAGTGGCTACACACATGTCTAGGAACACACCGGGTAAATCTGTTGTATATATTATAAATATCAACCTTTTGTATATCAGCGATTATTTTCGCTATTTTTGGCAAGCAATAGGTATATTATATATAACTTAATCAGAATATTATTTGTATTAATGATTATTTAGTATGTTAGATAAAGTTTAGCTTTATAAGGTAAACGGAGGAACCTTTATTGAGTTATATCGTTGTGTGTGAGGTGAGGTTAGCTGTGATGTTCCTTTATACCGTGTCTTATATCTGTTATCTCGCTTTAGGTAGTTTGTAGGTTAACATTTGGTCACATCGCGGAAGAACTGTTTTCCCTTTTACTTATAAACTTGACAGCAATAAGTACGACATTGGTTGTAAGGCAATGTGTCGGGTATTTATGGAGTGTGCCGTTTCGCTATTTGAGCTCACTTTTTTCCAAGAAATACACCGAAAAATCACTGTTTTTATACATTTCAGTTGTTATCAACAATAACTATGTTTGGTCATCGAAATAATTTGGGTAGTTTATTAATTTGGCCGTTGAATTTCTTGCAAATTTTCATTTCACCGTCATTAAACACATGCTAAATGGACTGATAATTTTCGAAAACTTCAAAAAAATTGGTTTTTTCATAGTATTGATATAATTTAAAGGTGTCATTCATTTTTAGATTTATGTGTAATCAATTAATCATACAACACAAAAATGAATTACACCTTCTTCAAATGTAAAGTTCAAACTTCAAAGTGTAACAGCACTTATGGTTTCAAGAAACGCAAATATTTAACGTTGCAAAGAATATTGAATAATATTAGTTACTTCTGATGTAAAATGTCATTGAGCTAGTTCAATACCCTGGTTGCAATGTCTGTGTTTATCCACCAGTGAAAGTGTCAACACAGAAGCGCTCAGTAATAAGCCCCAATACTTCACTGCAAGTACAACACATAATAGCACACTTGCTTTCATGACAGCAAAACACTCATCTCATGTAAGCCTTAGTCTAAGAATTAATAACAACTGATATCAACTCAATATTCTCAAACGAAATGATGCAAAATTGGACTAAGGGAAACAGGGTCAATTGGAAGAAAAGTATTTTTATACTTAAATTCGCCCAATTTTCTTATCATATTTTTCTTGTATGTTTGAACTGTGTGTTTAAACTGATTGCATATTTTAAAAAAAAGGAAAAATAAAGACACTATTAATTAATTAAATTACCTTTGTTTTGATTTAATTAGTAAGGTCAGTTGGTTACGGATGTTTCCTTGCTTGTTCTAATGGTATTTAGACATTAGATTCTATCGCAGGTATACAGCTTTATAGTATCTTCATACTGAGCTGTATTACTATAAAGTATGATGGGTGAATGAGGGGTGAGCTGTGGTCCGTATAGGCTACTTGTTTGACTGCCCGGTGCTGAGGTGTGGGAATAAATGCGCCATTCTGTACAATATGCTCACATGCATAAGAATCAGACTGATAAACGGGTTTACTATACGCTTACACTGAGGGCCGGTATTGCAATCAAGGAATAGGAAAGTTATAAGTAGCAAATACGCTATTTGGAGGATTTCAACGGTTTTGATTGGTGGTTGCCATGGAGAAAACAAGCTTTTTGATGAATTGGTAGATAGATATCCCAAGCACATTGTAATACTGGCCCTAAGCGTCATTAGTAGGTTTGCTGTACAAATATAAAAGTTTAATAATTAAAATCCATAGCTTGTCAGTATTGTGTTAACTTAAAAACAAAAATACATATTTCAAAAAAAGAAAGGAAACATAACGTGACATTTTTTGTGTTGTTGAAAGAAGTAGTCAGAAACTTTTGCGGTCTAGACTCTGCCCAAGATATGTTGGCTACAGTATAAGTAAAAACGTCAAGTATAAAAACATATCAATTGACAAATATCCTTTTGGGGTCGACGCGATATCGAATAACTTGTATCGAACTGCCATTACATAGACGACAATCCAATCTGAATGCGCCGAGCCCAACCCATAAAGGCAATAAAACATTAATTTATTCCCATGTATCATCCCAACCCCGGAGCTTTCATTGTTTTGCAACAGACTTTCAAAAGCTTCGCTAACTGAATTGAGAAATTTTATCTGGAGATGAAATTGGTTCATATTTCTTTTTTGAAATTTCAATTTCTATGTATGGTATATTCTTTTATGATATTGCAATTTCATAGAGTCGTTCCACACTATCTTTTACAATGGGACGGAAAGTCATTTCGGAAAATGTGCACAAAGTTTTATTATACGTAGCAGCAATGAAAAACTAACAAGATTGAATAAAAGAGGGTTAGTTTTTGGCCTAGAATCTGTTCACCCTATTATATCTTCGTATCAAACAACCGTCCACATGTTATTGTTTGCTGCAATAGTTTTATTATCTTAATACGATCTGTCATATTTATCATATCAGCCAGTTACATACTGAAGCCAACTTTTATATGGCCACACAGCGAATTACAGGCGTGGCTGTTGTGTCATCGTTCATAGGGTGAGCAAATACTCTGACACTCGTCTAGGGCTTAAACAAAATAATAAACAAATACAATTGTTTGTAGTTTTGCGTTCACTCTTAACTAGAAAATGGATTAATGTACGACTTGCTGTCATTACTACACACTAGGCCTACATTACGACATATTTAACTTAATTTTCTTATTGTATCTTGTATGATTATGATGTGTATTATGCTAATAGCAAGCTTGATTACTGGAACTCATTTTCAGTTACAATCTAAGGTAGACAGAATGAGCCGATGTGCAATGAACACAATCAAGTTAAACTGACAAATAAAACAAAACAAAAATGCATAAAACAAATCAGCAAAACGTTTTTTAAAAGTCCGCATAACTTACATCTAAGTTTAGGCATTGTTCATTAAAGCGCGTCAACAATGATGGATAGTGTGTCAAAGTTCACGTCTGGCGTTGTTTGTACCAGGCGGGGCCAACACATTTGGGAAACTTAATAGCGTTAAACCTTTGACAGAAACATTTAATACTTTGAATGCATGTTTTGTTAATTCAGCGGAAACTCTACACGAGTTAATCTACTTCGTTCTGAAGATCAAAGACTAAAGGCGACGTGCATTAGATTAAAAGAACAGACTTATTACTAAACTTTATTAATCTAATATTTAATAATGTGGTTACCATGGTTTCAACAAACATTACATACAACACAATACATATAATAAGCTACCCTCAAAATTAAAAATTAGGTTGGAATTCATAGTCGTCCCCTACACCTAGGGGCGCTCTTTGTTACCAAGGTAACAATTGTGTGCATGTTATTTCCCATCAGCGAAACAAATCCATAGCTAATCTATTGTTAAATGAACTGGAAGACTGCTTTAAGTAGATGGTTACAGTTACTTCAAACTGAGGTGTGAAGTGTATTATGCCATGTTTCTTATAATTTAGTTTGTCATATATAGTAGTAGGTAAACTCAAACATGTAGTTGATGAAGAACATGTTCAGAACATGTTCCTCTCTTGATTGGCTTGTTTATCTATTTTACTATCTAAATCTGTGTAACTTTAAATGTTATTTCTTTGTTTTATTCTTTCATTTTCTTGTTCTCGATTGTCTCGTTTATATATTTAACTATCTGAATCTGTGTTACTTTAAATGTAAATTCTTTTCTTATTCTTTCATTTTCATGGTTCATATCACGAATGTATAGCAGCTACATGTCATTGTAAAGAGCGAAAGCTCACTTTGGTAAATAAAAATACTACTAACTAACAACTTGCATGGTCGTTTTTTAACTGATCGCCATCTTTGTCTCGAGAATAAATACCTTCGATCATCGGCTAATCTCGGGGATAAAAGTTTGGTGCAACCAGGCCTCAGTAACTCAAACCATAAGAAAGTGTTCTTTAGTTCCAGGGTTAATGTTTACTTTGGTTTTGGTTAGCTTTCCGCTTGTGCGCGACGTTTTGACACATAATCAAGCCACATTAATGAATTTAAGATTTAGAATGATTTGATTTGATCCAGTTACCGTTTCTTAACGACATAATTCCGTTAGGCTTCCGCTAACATGTAACAGACCATCTGCACAACAGTTATTAAAAACCTGAATTTAACCACAGCAGCTGTTGAACACCGACCTAATACATTTCTTCTGTAAACATCCCTTCAATTGTTTTACTTGCGTTGGAAATAAATGGAAAACTAA
Source organism: Isoperla grammatica (assembly GCA_945910005.1). Taxonomy (NCBI): domain Eukaryota; kingdom Metazoa; phylum Arthropoda; class Insecta; order Plecoptera; family Perlodidae; genus Isoperla; species Isoperla grammatica. The sequence continues at coordinate 15,312,531 of OX246742.1, read as the reverse complement.
TGAAAATGTCCAGCTATTAATAAGTTTAGTTAAATAACCAGGATGTCGATCATATTTTGCAATATTTTAATCTCGATTCATAATTTACTCTTGGCTGTATTTTCTTCGCTTTAAGGGTCTTTGGTGTAAGAATGAAGATTGCGTAAGTTGATTTATTTACTATTGTCTTCCTGGTGTCTGTGTAGCCACTCTACACTATGGGCGAAGCAATACAGTGTAAGTGTGTTTGGACGCCTCGTATGTCTCGTAAAGTAATGCCAATAATCCCTATGCTTCATACGAGCCTACGTTTGTATATTATGCCGTAGCAGTGATGCATTTGTACAGAATATATTTAATACATATATTGAATAGCGATGACAACATCATCAAATGTACAAAATATATTCTGTATATAGTTACGTTTTTTGAGCGCTATAGTTGCTATGTGAACATGTATTTTTGAAAACGCTATAGTTGAGAAACTGTAAGAATGACGGCCCCCTCCTTATCCCCATCACTACTTCACGACCCCCCTCAACTCCATGAAACAACAAACTGAACAACTGAAACAAACTGATTTTCAGTTACGCATTTCATTTTGTTAGGTTGTCACGGAGTTGAGGGGGATCGGGTAGCTGTGGTGGGGATAAGGAGGGGGCCGTCATTCTAACAGTTTCTCAACTATACACAGTGCTAATTTCACAATTATAAAATAAAATTATAAATAATATACAAATATGTAAATTGTTACTTTTGAGTGTTTGAGTTCTATAAAGAACACAGAAAGAGATTCAAAATATTGGCTTTTAAATTAGCGAATCTAATTAACACGTCAAATTAATTAACCTTTGCCACAATCTTTCAATTAATTACCATGCACCGCGCTAAGCGGACACAGGCCCTGATTATCCACATGAATATTCAGTCCTAATTAGTATGAATCGTAACTTACGAATGTATTCACTAGATTATTTTTACAAATATATTACCTACGGAAGTGTCTGGCTTCGTGTTGGCTAATCTGCGTCCAGTATGCAGTGATATGACAAAAATAGCCGCCTAAAGACCCCTATAAGCACGTTATGAAAATGACCAATTTGTCACTGCTACAGTTGTAACCAGCCAGCCACGTAAAGCCCACATAAATTTAATTTAATTGCGTGTGTGCGTATTGAGCTGTGCTATCGCGTGTTGGACAGGACCCCGCGTAGGGGGGACACGGTGATGTGTTTATTGGCGGACCTGTCAACAGTATTGCCCGTCTACTTAAAACCCTTAATTCTAATTTAGGTAGATTTTAATTTCCTTGTTAGGTTGTGTAGGTATAAATAATGGAACATGATTAGGAACACAGGAAATAAAATATCGTTTTCAGTGTCATGACTTTAACGTTACGAATATAAAGCGTTGAGTTTATTGAAACAAGTTGAATCAATTTAAAAGAGAGAAATGTAATATGTAAATGGAAGTGACATTAACAGTCACTTTGGCGTGACATCCAGGGAAATTATTAAGCTTGACATTTGAAGTTGACTTTAACTTTTCAATTATTAAACTCTACGAATTGTGTTTAGTGGCAAGTCGAAAGTTTTTTCCGTTAACGCAGTTTGAAACTTGTTTCTGGATTATGAAATAACGTCATGTGATGAGTGAGGACATCACTAAAGCTCGTCAGATCCAACGATTCACTTCTGAAAGCTGCGGAATAAGACTGTTTTGTGTCGTAGAGAACTGAAAATCAACGACATAGTTACCTATTCTATAGTTCAATAGTGAATAAAGAGGCGGATGTTCAGTTTCGCTAAACTTGGTGAAGCGTTTCACTTAAAATCTGATCAAAATATTATTCTATCGAGAAATATCTTGCATGTCTTAACACAGCTTCCCTTTATCCTGTTTTGCCTATTTCATGTTTCATCTATAACTAAACAATGAAATCGGCTATCGGATTTTCATTATCTTCGTTATTTATAGGATTCTATCTGTAATGCTTTATCAGGAGCTGTACAGATTATTTTTCATTACTGTCAATCGAATATGTATGAAACTGTGTGACATACGTCAAGTAACACGTAATAGATAACACATCACTATACAACAAAGAGTATATTATCTGATTGACATAATTATGCTGTTTTGAACCGTATGAGAATACCAAACGTTAACTCGCCTTGAAATTTTGATCCCATCAAGATCAATGTTTTTCACTCACTTGGTTTATATTATATTCCCGGTTTCAATGTAGAATACAAAGAAACATGAACACCGTAATTCTGAAATATTGAAAGCGTGTTCATGATTCTATTCTCTTTTTCGTGAAGTGTAACATTTTCAGAAATCATCAAGGTTCTTACAAAACAAGAAAGTCATGGCATGACATGTAGGCTACAGTGATCGAGTATGGTACAAGGTTAGATTAAAATCATCCAGTCATTTGTATTCTGCTACGGAATACGATTTGACATTATCAATTGCTATTGAATATTGGATCGAAAAAGTACTCTAATAATAGAATAATACGATAATAAAAAAGAAAATAATAATAAAACATCACCATCATCAATAACAAAACAACAATAACGTCATCATCATCATCATCATCATCATCATCATCAACATCATCATCATCATCATCATCATCATCATCATCATTATTATTATTATTATTATTATTATTTTTATTATTATTATTATTATTATTATTATTATTATTATTATTATTATTTTAATGTTGCAATACATACAAACTCGGTCAAAACCGGCATTATTATTATTATTATTATTATTATTATTATTATTATTATTATTATTATTATTATTATTATTATTATTATTATTATTATTATTATTTTATTAATACAAATTGTTATTAATTTGTATTTTATTTGTATTGTTTATATTATTTATGAATTATTATAATTAATAATAAATCCGTCTGTTCTTGTAACTAAGTGCATGGGACCAATAAATAAAATATCCTATGGCTGTACATAATGTGTACGCGTTTATGTATTTATTTTAATTTTGTTCAGTGTTCCTGACGTTTCATCTGACAGTCTCAACTAATCCCGCATAGAAAGCCAACAGTCTCTGAAACCACCAAGCAGCTCATAATATAACGAAGAGATATACCCCTCGGTAATTTAAAAAAGGAACACTCTCTCTCAAATTTGTAATAATGCCCCAATGCTAAAGTTTCCGAAGAGATTAACCCATCAAAAGCTATAATAAATTCTCGGCTTGCGAGAGCGCTATGCATAATTCATCGAGCGGCTCGTTTCCCGCTCACACCGCTCCGCATGGAAACTAATCAACAATGAACGCGCCCTCTGTGCGTGTTACACCATACGAACCAATTAACAATTGAAATGTAGTCCATAGTTAACTTGGTAGCAATTTAAACCAATCCCTAATTTTAACAGCATTCAACTAATATAGGATATGGGATAATTCAATGTAATTTATATTATACCTATATATGCGGCAATTCTGGCTGGTAATCAGCATTTATAATCATGGATTAAATTACTATGGCCATCATTAAATTAATTGTTATAACCAATCAGTAAGTCGTTACCGTTTTGATATCTCAACTAGGCTAATAAGATGACGGTTAGTCGTCGCAAAATGTCGGCGTGAGCGAGAGTTTGGCCAGACATCGTAATTGGGCGCTCAAATTATTTTGGAAATAATTACGCCTTTAAGTGGTTCGACGAAAATATTAAATTTGACCGGCTGTCATCTCGGCCGTACATAACAAGCAGCTATTACTTTCTAGTTTTGATATTGTTTGTGAGGTGTTGTTTTCGTCTTTTAATAGACGTATTGATTTGGATTTAACTGAAATAATAGGTTTATTAAATGAATAGCCTACAGCGAAACAAAACTGGTCAAGAAGATATCAGGGAAGAAAATTGAAAACACATTTATTGCTGTAACTATTAATGTTTTGATTTCGATTGGTCTGAAATTCTTAAATATAACTGTCAAGTAAGTTTTGAAAATAAAAAGAAGTAACCTAAAACTGGCAAACAAATATTAGAGTGAAGTAATATACAAACGTTGTATTTTATTGTATTATTTAATTAACTTGTTATTAATTTATTTTAGTGTTGTGCATTAGTCGTCACAGTTTTTATTTCATAAACGTTTATTTCTTCATCTGTCTAGTTTACTTGTAAACACTTCTGCTATGCCGACACTTCTCCAAGCCACTATCTTGGCATTCGCACTATTATACTAATCACCATTAACTTCTGTTTCCTATTTACATCACCAACTGTCATGGCGGCCACATTTAACTGGGCTCGTATTTCTTATTCTGATTTAAGCTTCACATAGTTATGGTGGGTTTCCTCCGCTGATTAAAGCTAGCTAAACCAGTTCGCTTATTTCATAACTTTACAATATTTATTGATAATCTGATAAGTTCTAGATTTAAATAGACAAAATTTATGTATATCATATAATATATCATAACGACGTTAGTTGCCGTCACAAATATTGCAGCAAGGTGTATCGCAAAGACGTTGCAAGGCGGCGGGTTATAACATTCAACGACGTTAGTTGCGGTCACAAATATTGCAGCAAGGTGTATCGCAAAGACGTTGTAAGGCAGTGGGTTATAACATTCAACGACGTTAGTTGCGGTCACAAATATTGCAGCAAGGTGTATCGCAAAGACGTTGTAAGGCAGTGGGTTATAACATTCAACGACGTTAGTTGCGGTCACAAATATTGCAGCAAGGTGTATCGCAAAGACGTTGTAAGGCGTGGGTTATAACATTCAACGACGTTAGTTGCGGTCACAAATATTGCAGCAAGGTGTATCGCAAAGACGTTGTAAGGCAGTGGGTTATAACATTCAACGACGTTAGTTGCCGTCACTAATATTGCAGCAAGGTTGTATCGCAAAGACGTTGTAAGGCGGCGGGTTATAACATTCAACGACGTTAGTTGCGGTCACAAATATTGCAGCAAGGTTGTATCGCAAAGACGTTGTAAGGCAGTGGGTTATAACATTCAACGACGTTAGTTGCCGTCACTAATATTGCAGCAAGGTTGTATCGCAAAGACGTTGTAAGGCGGTGGGTTATAACATTCAACGACGTTAGTTGCGGTCACAAATATTGCAGCAAGGTTGTATCGCAAAGACGTTGTAAGGCGGCGGGTTATAACATTCAACGACGTTAGTTGCGGTCACAAATATTGCAGCAAGGTGTATCGCAAAGACGTTGTAAGGCGGCGGGTTATAACATTCAACGACGTTAGTTGCGGTCACAAATATTGCAGCAAGGTGTATCGCAAAGACGTTGTATAAGGCGGCGGGTTATAACATTCAACGACGTTAGTTGCCGTCACAAATATTGCAGCAAGGTGTATCGCAAAGACGTTGTAAGGCCGTGGGTTATAACATTGAAGAACGTTAGCTAAGCAGCTTAACAGGCTATATTGCGATGTTACCGCAATCAGCCAGTTCGATACCAGCTACCGGTAATTATACAGACTGTAGGGTTTCCTCATTCAAAAGGCTACTGCTGGGGTTCAGAATAGGGCGTATTCAATTCACACAATGCGCGTGGCGGCCATGTTCTGCGCTAAAACCGTTTGTTTATTTACTTTCGACTAGAAATAATTGTTGATCATTTTCAGAATGCCGTTTGTTTGAAGTTCTACTGTTCTCCAATTATAGTTTGCTCTATTACTATTAAAAAGCAGTATGAAGAGTCTTCTCTTGTCTCGGCCATTGTGTTGTGGTCTACAATGGCACCAAATGATAATTGGTGTAAAGTTTGTTTCGGGATATTCGTGTGAAACAAACTCTTATGTTCCATTGTCAGCACATTCGTCTTCTATTTCCAGACATGTATTGCCTTCCATCATGACCGCTGTGACGTCACGTGGATACTCCCTAGACCTTTTACATTCGTCCAACTAATCTCATGCCCTATACCTAAATACTACATTTAGGTATATGGGGGGGGGGGTCCTCGGATGTTTAGGACCTTTCAAAGTGGGAAATAGACAGGTAAATAGTTCCTAAAACCACCAAAAACGGGTGTAAAAAAAACAAAACCGAACCTATCATATTTCTATTCGAATTCTTATTCCATTGCGTTTTCCGTAATGTTTCGTTAGGAAATATATTTCCATGCTGTATACTCGTTTCTCTTGTAGATGCGTCACCGCAGACATCGGCTGGCTTTGCCTCGTCCCGCTCACCAAACATCTCTGGCTCATCCCGTGTTCCAGTGTTCAACAAGTACTCTAGGTGTTGCGATAGTGACAGGAGCAAACAAATCATTGCATGCTCGGCCCGATAATGTAGCAAGCTCGACATAGCAGTTGCACTCGAGCGTCTGTAACCGTTGCATAAAATTATGTCAAAATAGTACAATGTTACCTTGCCAAAAAAAGGACCTTAGTAAAAAAATTATGAAAATAGATATTTTCACGCAAAATATAAATTTTTGGCACCAGTTACATTTGAAACATACTTCAATTCAATTTATTCGTTGTTCCCACGTGACGTCACAGCGGCCATGATTGCGACACAATTGAGGAGGACCATCCTAGATCATTGGCCAATACTATTCAAATTTAATAAATAAGCCTTATTATGAAATTTAAAAGTAAACTTAAGAAGTAGGACATTAAAATTAACACATACTTTTTTTTTTTAAACACGTTGTATTTTAAAGAACTAAGATTTTGTGTATTCTATACCACAAAGCCTTCAATTATTTCTCCATGGCAACGTCAAAGTTTGATCACAAATGTGGCCGCCACGCGCAAAGATGTGACGTACAATGGTGCAACCTATATATTTTTAGCACCAGTTACAGTTGAAACATACTCAAAACTATTTTTATGCATCTATTTACCAATATAAATAAGGAGATGTCAGAAACATTCGTGCCCTACTAATTAGTCACCTGAAGAGGAACAAGTTGTCCTTGGGCAGGTTCCTACTAAAATATATTCCACGGTAATTTAAAAATAATAACCCTACTCAAAAGTCATAATGTGTATCATACATACATGATAATGTCCTAACATATCCGTTGTTATGCGGCGTGATTGAGATTAAACTAAACAACTGTAATTTAGGCATGTTTCTACATTTAGGGACTATAACCCTATGCGTTAATTTAGAAAATAAACTGTCCGTATGATAACTGACGTACAACTTAATTCTACTTTCTTTGCTGTCATGTCGACTCAAAGTAAATTACAATAATATTAGCATGGTGTTAATTATATAAATGATTAGATTTAACCAGGGAAGGTCCTGTTCAGAAATCACGATGTAGCCATTGGACCAACAAGCCACACGAGAAGTTGGGTTATTTCAATGTCTTTTTAAGTAGCATAACGACCATAGCCAACTCAGCACCTGTAATGAAAGCCGAATTATAATGATGGTGTGAGTTACTAAAGCAAAGAACTGTGGGAAAATGATGCGTGATTTAACTATTAGACGTTTGATAGAATGGCTGAACATAAATCAATTATAACCACATACTGACTAGTTGATACATTTTAAAAACAGAGTGTAAATTAATTCTGTGCCGGATAAAGGTAAATTAAAAAAATCGCGTTATTCTAATTCTAGTGGTTCTCTGTTTGATCCCGGTCATTGGCAATCCAATTATTCTGAGGTTCTGCTTAGTAAGTCATAAGGCGAATGCTGAGATTGTATCCTCCGTACGACCTTCCTTCCAACTGCCAAGATATACTTATACCGGGCTACACGTAAAACGTTTCGTTCAAGAAATTGAATTCAATCTTGGATTCGAGAAGTTTCATGTAGAGTCATAGGAAACATTGACTAGGTACTAATTCCAACGGGCAGCCGAATAGAAATAAGATTCTCAAATCACTACACAAGGCAGACGACGGTTGGAGAAGAGAAGACCACTAAACTCTGCGAGGGCAGATGTACTTGGCTTGTAATTTTGTAATTTTTGATTATTATATTAATTTTCAATTCTGACTTTTTATTTTCGCCGAACTACTGTAATATTTAGCTGACTCACCCATCGCACGGCATCTTTCTAGTTCAGTCTGTTGTGTTTTGTTATTGGTCTTGGGATTGGTGGTGAACGCTGTGTTTGGTTGTTAACTTTGTGTCTGGTTGACGGTTGTGACTGTTGTGTTTGGTTGTGACTGTAGTGTTTAGTTGTGACCGTTATGCTTGGTTGTGACCGTTGTGTTTGGTTGTGACTGTTGTGTTTGGTTGTGACTGTTGTGTTTGGTTGTGACCGTTATGCTTGGTTGTGACCGTTGTGTTTGGTTGTGACTGTTGTGTTTAGTTGTGACCGTTATGCTTGGTTTTGACCGTTATGTTTGGTTGTGACCGTTGTGTTTGGTTGCAGATTCCGGCGACGGAGACGACTTCCTGAGCGGCAGCAAGAGAAGAAGGTCGAGAACCAACTTCAACAGTTGGCAACTAGAGGAGCTGGAGAGAGCGTTCCTCGCTAGTCACTACCCCGATGTGTTCATGCGGGAAGCCCTGGCCATGCGGCTGGACCTCAAGGAGTCCCGAGTTGCGGTAAGGGTGCGCACAAGGATCATATCTAGGACCAGTATTGTACCCCGATGTGTTCATGCGGGAAGCCCTGGCCATGCGGCTGGACCTCAAGGAGTCCCGAGTTGCGGTAAGGGTGCGCACAAGGATCATATCTAGGACCAGTATTGTACCCCGATGTGTTCATGCGGGAAGCCCTGGCCATGCGGCTGGACCTCAAGGAGTCCCGAGTTGCGGTAAGGGTGCGCACAAGGATCATATCTAGGACCAGTATTGTACCCCGATGTGTTCATGCGGGAAGCCCTGGCCATGCGGCTGGACCTCAAGGAGTCCCGAGTTGCGGTAAGGGTGCGCACAAGGATCATATCTAGGACCAGTATTGTACCCCGATGTGTTCATGCGGGAAGCCCTGGCCATGCGGCTGGACCTCAAGGAGTCCCGAGTTGCGGTAAGGGTGCGCACAAGGATCATATCTAGGACCAGTATTGTTCTAGTATTTTTTCTTACCCAACAAACACACACACACACACACACAACACAACAAAACCAAAACAACACAAGCAATGCATAGTTATTTCATATAGAATATTTAAGAAAGCTTTCGTTTGTTTAAGTATATACAAACAAATACTAGATATATCTCTTACCAAAATAGTAACTTATAAATGAGTATTGAATGATGAGTAAATTAAACAAGTAAGATACATTATACGCTTTTGAATACATGTCCATAAGATAAAAGCACTGGCTTGTTTTCGCAGTGGACACTTTGTAGAATACTCGGTTGAATTATAAGGAGCCACCATTTTCAATCGTTCGACTTATCACCTTTCTCTCTCCCCTCCCGACTCTTCTTCATCCCCCCCTCCCCTCGTTCAATACCCCTCCACAGCCTCCAGACATCTTGATTCGATTAGGGAACAAAGACTTTCCGATAGACAAAGTTTTCGTCTACAAGGTGTTCACAAATTCGATTAACGGTTTGAATCCTGACCTCCAGTTTCATTGCCCGAGAGCCAAGAGTGCTAAAGCCAAGATACGGTATTAGCTGATCATTGATCTTCATAGGATGCACATGAACAAATATTCCACTTCAATTTCCTGGGAAGAATTAACTTAATACTAAATAAATTCAGTAGAGTAATTGGTTATTGAGAAGCAATTTGAAATGAAAATTAGAGCTATGTTTATTTTAAAAAGTTACCAGTTAAGAGTACATGCGTGCATATCCTTTTAAAGTGGGGTAAATTAATAATAAGTTTTTTTCGAATTGTACAAGACAATTAAATAAAGAATATATCTACTAAAAAATATAGCATTACTATTTTTGATCAACGAAATTCAAAAACGCTGTTTATGTAATGCCAAGTACATTGACATTTTTGTAAAAATATTCGTAAAAAAAAAACACACTCATAGAAAACTAAGTTTCTATTGAGAGCGGGTGGAGGGTGGCAATACCTTCACAACTTGAACAGGTAGCGAGTACTTCAAGAATTCGGGGTAGGCCCTACAAAGGAAGATAAACACAATTAAATGAACTGGAACGCCACGTATGGCGATTATCACTCAGGTTGAAATGGAGTAAAAATCCTGGACCTCCTTGACAGAGACAACATATATTATGACTCGTTGCTTTAGTGGGTTTATTCCTGTTTCAATGCAGCAGGTCCAGGGTTCGATTCCCGGTTCGGGCGGTTTTTTGTTTTTAACTTTGGAACGGATTTGGATGGCTTTGGACTGTGACTTTGGAGCCGTCATAGCAACGAAGCACATAATAGATGGTATAAATGTTCCCCATGGAAAAGCAGTTCTGGTAACCGAGTTGGTAAACTATATAAACACAAATCTATTTTTTATTTTGTTTGTATTTAACTAAATGGTGGAGGAGCCGGGTAAGGTATGTTTACTTCAACTTGTGCTGTATGATGACGTCATTAGACTTGTACTCTGTACAGTGCTCAAGTATAGCATCAGTCACTCATACCGATAGAGATTGGACGTCAAACATAATTCTGTAGGTCGCCGGCTCGATACCAGTCAGTAGTCACTGAAGGACTTATCCAAACTTGCCTCAGCCGAATGCCGGGATTTGCAGTTGGATATTCCCTCCCAACTATATCCTCACACCCTACACCTACACCATAGTTAGTAACCTTATGAGGATAAAGTTTCCCACAGACAAGTTATTATCAAAATTATTCGTAATTTTTAACATAAAATATTAGAATAGAATTGTATTTTCAAAAGTAGAAAGAATATAATGAAAAGATTGATTCAATAAAAGTATGAAGAACTAATGGGTGCAAGCAACTATATCATTAGGCCATATTATACACGAGAATTATTATTATTCTTAAATGACATAAATATCACTAAAATACCCCTTACGATCATATTGTTTTCATGTTCAAATATTAAGCCACATAGTTATATAAAGATAGTTATCACCGTTTAGATTCAAAGCAATTTATTTCCTAATTTTGGAGCAAAAATTGTTTTTCCTAGGAACTGCATAGTTTTCCATTTAATTTTAAAATTATCTTTTTATTTATTAATTGTTGGCTTCATGTAAAACTCAATAGAGCCTGAATGGTAGAAAGTAAAGTTTATTTGTAACATGTAAAAAATTATTCAAAAATACATAATATACACAATTATTAAGACAGACAATATTAGTAAAGTATGAATGTATATGAATCAATACACGTGTTTCTCGTATCAATGTGTAGCCGAGTGCATGTTTATCTTCCTCCCATCTCCTCCCCCTCCTCCCCCTCCCCCCTTCGTATTCCGGCCAATTCCCTCATTTCGAAACCAATCAGTTTCCCCGCGTCGAGGGAGTTTCTCTCAACACGGCTGTACCGGGGTCGCCTCCCTAAGCGATCCGAGGCGAGAAACACGGCTAAATAAACGACTGCTTGGTCCACCGCCACCGCAACCGCAGATGTTAGATATCTAAGCCTTCTTAATACCTCGAGCAAGGCGTAATGCCCCCCACGGGACCGGGCCTAGGCCTAGCCAGCCCTACACACACAGCACACGCCAAGCAAGACACAACATTGATTTTACAATCTTTCGTGTTTATCAGGTTTGCCGGGGGGAGAGGGGGGAAGTTGGGGGGTTAAATTAATATCCGATAAAGGTAGCGAACAACATCATTAACGCAGTCAATGTGATACGTTTTATTGCATTGTAGATGACTGAGTGTGTGTGTGTGTGCATTGAATACGATTGTGTGTGTGATATATACACGTGGGGGGGGGGGGGGGGGTGGGGGGGGGCGGACATTGCGTGTGTGTTAATTGAGTATTCAATAAAAGTTACAGAGGTTTCGTGTGTTGGTGTTCTGAAGGTGGAGACATGAGTAGCTATTTCGTAACTGTGACGATTTCATTGTGATAGTTGCTTCTGTAACTGTATACACTAATTATGTGCATTGTTGTTGAAGCTATTTACGTAAATTTGTTATGAAGGTGACCTTTTATTAATTCGGTAGTGTTGTCGTTAAATTTTGCTAACAACTAATTAATAATAAACGTGATAATGGTAGTAATTAATAATTTAAATGTCTATCCCATTTAGTTGCAAAACTAATTTACAAAGGACGATAATAATACAACACAACTATAGCCTACAATATACAAGGAAAACACTAATACAAACACTAAACATAATCATATAGATGTAGCAATAAACGTGGTCATAGAACAAAATTACAATAATATAATAGAGAGAACAATAATTATTGAAGTAGGTAATAAGAAACAAATTATTCAGGAAGACTCAAAAGAGTAGCCTGAGATTCAATGGTAGGATATTATCTCGGGCATATTTAGTTTTAAAAACTATATTTCAAGTTGATAGGTAATAAAAGTGTTGTTGAGGGGTGGCGACGTGGTATTATCACGCAGGGGGGAGGGGGAGGGGGGCGTGTCCTACCCAGGTAATTGCAGGCACTGACTTACGTACATATCAGCAGCGAGCAGGCGTTGGGCTATCGGCAATCTCATGAATTTTACAAAGAGCTAATGTTAGATTTTCAATGAACATGAATTTAATGATCTTTCAAGCGTCGTAAGTAGAATTATATTACTTTATCAAAACTGGTCGCTACTTTCGACAGTAGAATTTAATCTATTTCAAACATGTAATGTGGTACAGTCCCTGTAGAAATTGGGCTGGATGGTAGGAGAGAAACTAAAAGTGTTCAGAACTAATGTAACGATGATTCACCACCATAAAATGAGCATGAACAACGTTGACTGTCTTGAGAAATAATTGTTAAAAACGAACAATAAAAAAACATGAACTTAATTTATGTTTCCATTCAAATGTCTTGTTTATACTCATTGCAACTTTCGTAGAGAAGTTTCTTCGCCGTCTTTGTTAACGAATTATACGCCTAACTAAAAGGGTTGTTATTGGACGGACAGGCACAGCGCCATAGCCAGTCTCTCACACAGACAGAAAGCAACAACAAAAACATTTACCATACTCTTCAAAACACTGAATATAAAACAGATCCATCAGTTATGGACTAATGTTTCATTATAAAGTAGAAACACCTGCTTTGTCAACACCATCATTTATTCCCGACGGGGAACTACAAAGAGTTATTGTCACTTGAGGAGTATGCATGCCCAGTGTAAAGGTTTCTAGACACTTTTAAGAACGATAGAAAGAAAACCTTAACGCTACACGAAATTGTCACCAAGTATATGTTCCTCTAACATAGCGTAACAAAGTACTGTGAAAAACACCTATGTTCACATAGTTGATTTCATGTACAAAGAAGACAAAGAAAGGAATTTGTACTTATTGAAAATGTATTTAAAAGAAAGATGTATATTTATGTTTTTATACTAACAAAACCCACATTTTCATTCGCCCAAGTAACTACAGTAAGACAGTAAGAGCTCATCAGCATTCAGGAACAATATGAACCTACGTAATTCAAGTACACAACTATTATCAAGCCACAACTCCTAAGTGTTGCAATCAATAGATTTAATTTGCAATATCAATAATAACAGATGTTTTGTTGTTAACAGGCAAGGATACCTCTATGTCAACAACCGTATACAATTTTCATTTTTAAATTATATCTCAAGAATGGGCTTCAAAACCGAAAATCTGAATCAACAGCGTACTGTGGTTTAGTAAGCCCTACATACTGAATGCTCTAAATGTGTCTTACATTATAATCAGTATGTGTTTTATATATAATTAATTGTATTACTAATTATGGAATAAAATCAAAATAACTACGCTAATGGTTATAATATTTTATTCAGTCTGTAGGGCTTACCAAAACACAGTGTGCTGTTGATTTAGATTTTCGATTTCTTGTTGCAGTCGTGAGATATAATTAAATAATGAAACTTTTCTGCGGTTTTTGACGTAGAGAAACCTTTCGCTCTAGGCTAGACATTATAGCTCCCATTGAATGGCATTTGTGCAAGGATTCAATATAGCACAGCCATTACGTATACCGGCATCATTACACAGTCAAACATATGTATTACATCCACAGTAAACACGCAAACATATAATTAACATTGAGCACACATACATACATACATAGGATGTACAGTATGATTTTATCGCTTATCTATGGGATCATGGAGCAGTTATTCTATTTATCGACAGTATAGGCCTGCAATATCAATATAACGCAAGTAAATGTGTAGGCCTTCAATATCAATATAACGCAAGTAAATGTGTCGCCTATGCACTGGAGGAATATTCTATTGTAAATACAGCTACAACAGTTTTTACCGCAAGAGCTAACTAGCATATATCATTATGATAACTATCAATACACGCATACGGTGTGGGACATAAGTAATATGATAACTGTCAATACACGCATACGATGTGCGACATAAGTAAATTACGGCATAGGTGAGACTCATAACAACTCTTATGCACTCATTTTATGGTTACTTATCGTTATTTCTAATCAGCATGTGTTGCCTATTGATTGGTATATTAGATAGAGCCAAAACATTATACGGGCAGGGCAGAAGAGTTGTTAAAGTAAAGACTTGTGCTGTCCGATTTACTTATGTTAGCGAGGGAACTCATCTACAGTAGTGAAAAAACATGATACGTATAGCTAAATAACTGTTTTAGTATTTAGGACTTTACAAAAACCAGAAATTACTTGAAAAGTTGAAGCCTCAATATTGGGTTGTTTAGCTGCTACAGATGGTTTCAAAATTTTAAATTCTTGAAATTGTGATCTTACGCCGGTTAAATGTTCGCCATGTATAAGATAAAGGGAGAGCAAATAATAATAAATAATAATAATATAAATAACAACAACAATAATAATAATAATAATAATAATAATAATAATAATAATAATAATAATAATAATAATAATAATAATAATAAATAATAATAAAAAATAAGATAAATGGGCAGTAATTTACAATTAATACCGTGTTTAGAGATGGTTTTAAATTGCAGTTTTATTTTGTAGGCCCAATTAACAACGTTAAGAGTAATTGTTTGATAGCTGTTATCGTTGCTTGATTTCGAAATTCGATCAAAATTCAAGAATAATTTTAAAAACTCGTTCGATCTCGCTCCACATAAAAAAAACAATTGCTCGCACTGCTCTAACGTAACAATAACAACTAAAAATAAATCAAATCAAATGGTTTATTTAACTTGTTAGAACAAACTATATTCATTAATATTGAATACACAGAACTCTATCGACCCCTCGGTGAGATTATTATTATTTTTATTATTATTATTATTATTATTATTATTATTATTATTATTATTATTATTATTATTATTATTATTATTATTATTATTATTATTATTATTATTATTATTATTATTATTATTATTATTATTGTAATTATCATTATTATTATTATTATTATTATTATTATTATTATTATTTTATTGTTGCAATACATACAAACTCGGTCAAAACCGGCATAAACATGTTGTACGGACACAAATGTCAAGTATTTCCATGTGTTTACCTTATTAAAATCTACTTAGAACTACTTAATATATCTTCTTCTTCTTCTTCTTCTTCTTCTTCTTCTTCTTCTTCTTCTTCTTCTTCTGCTTCTCAAATGCCCACATTTGGCTATACTTAATATATCATTGTCCACATTATTTTTTCCAAACCGAACTGTGGATGCTATGTACGGTCGTGGCCGATTTGTACTCATCCCAGCATTCGCTCTTTGTACGGTGGAAACCACGAAAACCACCATCGGGATGGAGAACTTCTTGAAGTCTTCATTCTTCTTAGTTCAAAAATTTTCGCACTATCCTACACGTGTTCAAAATAATTGCTTTTTGCATCTCGATGTATGTGTTCGGTTGGAGACCAATTAGTTTAATACTGTCATGGAGTTTACGTGGAACAATGCCATTTGCTGATATAATTAACGGTATAACAGTTACATTATTCTGCTTCCACAACCTTTTTATTTCAATTGATAATTCCTTATATCTGTTTATCTTTTCCCGCCAAGCTGTCTCTACATTGTGGCATAAAGGGACGGCAACATCAATTAAAATCGTTTCTTGTTTCTTCTTGTCAATAAATATAATATCCGGTCTATTGTGATGTATGGTTTGGTCTGTAATAACTGCCCGGTCGTAATATAATTTGTAGTCTTTACTATCTAATACCTTTTCAGGCTTGTATTTGTAATACGCAGTGGTTGTGTTTATAAGTTTATACTTCATGGCTAATTTTTGATGTACAATGTTTGCAACTTGGTTATGCCTATGAAGATAATCTGTTTGACAAAGCATTTTGCACCCAGATACGATATGTTCAATTGTTTCGCCTTTCAAATTACATTTTCTACATTTATCTTCCACTGTGACGTCTTTCAGTATGTATTTTTTGTAATTGTTAGTCTTGATTACTTTATCTTGAATAGCGATCATAAATCCCTCTGTTTCGCTGAAAATGTCCCCGGACGTTAACCATTTGTTTGATGCTACCCTATCGACGCTATCCTTAAGAAGTTCTTTATAATGTCTGCTATGTAACGTCTTTTCTGATATTCTGATCTCTTTTGCTGTGTCAGAATTTAGTTTTTGAAGCAAGTTTAAATTTCCGTCATTTAAATTGAGGGGAGAAAGCGACTTGTCTGCCGATACTATAGCTCTATGAAGTTGTGAATGTGGGCATTTTGTATAAAAGTACTTTCTCAGAATTTCAATTTGTTTATAATATAAATTGTTTAAATCAATCAAGCCTCTTCCCCCTTTTTCTCTAGGTAGAGTCACTCGTTCTATTGCTGACTTAGGGTGATGACTTCTGTATTTGGTGAATGTTGTGCGGGTGAGAATTTCTAGGGCATGAAGTTCTGTCTGTGTCCAGTTAATAATTCCAAATGAATATGTTAGTACCGGTAAAGCATAAGTGTTAATTGCTTTGATCTTGTTTTTACCATTCAATTGTGTTTTTAAAATGGATCCTATTCGTTTCTTGTATGCAGAAATTAGTTTACTTTTCATCAGTTTATGATCAATTCGTTTAGCCTGCGCGAATCCTAGATATTTGTATACATCTTCTTCGTCCATTACTCCAATCCGGTTGTCTTCGTCAATTTTATTATTATTATTATTATTATTATTAATATTATTATTATTATGATTCATTTAACGTAAACACAACAGAATTGTACAACTCCACAAAATGTGTTAGGATAAATCAAACAAAAATACGACATTAGCCACAAAATCGGTATGAAACATACTTACAGGAAAATAAAACAACATTGTACATAATTTTACATAACGAATCAGGAGCACATAGAAACAACAATGGCCGCATCTATGACTACGTATATCACAGAGATATAAAACGGTTTAGCAAACCGGTTTTGCCCAAAAACGATTTAAACAAATCACTGTATATCAACAGATTCAAAAACGGTATTGATAAAACAGTTTGTCATTTCTAAAACGCCAGCCATTTTGGAAATTTTCACCGCCTTTCGAGTGGTCTCTTGAACGACACCGCCTTTTTTTATATACAACGCGTGTTTGTTGTTTTGTTTTGTTGAGGTATCATTTCGTGAAACGTGAACTTGGATTGTATTGTACGCTATATATTATTTCATTATATTATTTATTATTATCTACATATGTATCATTTTCAGCCATCTTACTTGTTCCTTTATTTAGGTCGATAGTTTAACTCGAACCTGGTATCGATATATCGCGTACAAATGTTCCTTGAAACGGTTTGACGTGTATATCAACCACAAATCTTGCGATTTGACTTATCCAAATCACTTTCCAAACTGATTTGGAACTAAGGTGTTTTTCAGCAAAACCGATATGTATATCAACATTTGAAAAACGTTTTTGGGCAAAACCGGTTTGCTAAACCGTTTTTGAGCTCTGTGATATACGTAGTCATGCCCCATATGTTTGTGCATTTCACTGATATTTGTGATCGTACATCCACATGGCAGCAGATCATTGTAGGTTCCTTCAACCAAATCTTCAACTTGATCCAACTATAACCATTGCTTATTCCCAACAATAGAGGGCTAAGACCCAAGCACAGTTACTAACTAGGTGACACCCTGTAGACCGGCTAGCGCTAAACACCGGCTGGGAAAGGCAAGTCTGTCTTGTAACAATCATACTAGTGGTCTAGGAACCAAGCACAGTTACTAACTAGGTGACACCCTGTAGACCGGCTAGCGCTAAACACCGGCTGGGAAAGGCAAGTCTGTCTTGTAACAATCATACTAGTGGTCTAGGAACCAAGCACAGTTACTAACTAGGTGACACCCTGTAGGCCGGCTAGCGCTAAACACCGGCTGGGAAAGGCAAGTCTGTCTTCTAACAATCATACTAGTGGTCTAGGAACCAAGCACAGTTACTAACTAGGTGACACCCTGTAGACCGGCTAGTGCTAAACACCGGCTGGGAAAGGCAAGTCTGTCTTCTAACAATCATACTAGTGGTGTAGGAACCAAGCACAGTTACTAACTAGGTGACACCCTGTAGACCGGCTAGCGCTAAACACCGGCTGGGAAAGGCAAGTCTGTCTTCTAACAATCATACTAGTGGTGTAGGAACCAAGCACAGTTACTAACTAGGTGACACCCTGTAGGCCGGCTAGCGCTAAACACCGGCTGGGAAAGGCAAGTCTGTCTTGTAACAATCATACTAGTGGTGTAGGAACCAAGCACAGTTACTAACTAGGTGACACCCTGTAGACCGGCTAGTGCTAAACACCGGCTGGGAAAGGCAAGTCTGTCTTCTAACAATCATACTAGTGGTGTAGGAACCAAGCACAGTTACTAACTAGGTGACACCCTGTAGGCCGGCTAGCGCTAAACACCGGCTGGGAAAGGCAAGTCTGTCTTCTAACAATCATACTAGTGGTGTAGGAACCAAGCACAGTTACTAACTAGGTGACACCCTGTAGGCCGGCTAGCGCTAAACACCGGCTGGGAAAGGCAAGTCTGTCTTGTAACAATCATACTAGTGGTGTAGGAACCAAGCACAGTTACTAACTAGGTGACACCCTGTAGGCCGGCTAGCGCTAAACACCGGCTGGGAAAGGCAAGTCTGTCTTGTAACAATCATACTAGTGGTGTAGGAACCAAGCACAGTTACTAACTAGGTGACACCCTGTAGACCGGCTAGCGCTAAACACCGGCTGGGAAAGGCAAGTCTGTCTTCTAACAATCATACTAGTGGTGTAGGAACCAAGCACAGTTACTAACTAGGTGACACCCTGTAGGCCGGCTAGCGCTAAACACCGGCTGGGAAAGGCAAGTCTGTCTTGTAACAATCATACTAGTGGTCTAGGAACCAAGCACAGTTACTAACTAGGTGACACCCTGTAGACCGGCTAGCGCTAAACACCGGCTGGGAAAGGCAAGTCTGTCTTGTAACAATCATACTAGTGGTCTAGGAACCAAGCACAGTTACTAACTAGGTGACACCCTGTAGACCGGCTAGCGCTAAACACCGGCTGGGAAAGGCAAGTCTGTCTTCTAACAATCATACTAGTGGTGTAGGAACCAAGCACAGTTACTAACTAGGTGACACCCTGTAGACCGGCTAGCGCTAAACACCGGCTGGGAAAGGCAAGTCTGTCTTGTAACAATCATACTAGTGGTGTAGGAACCAAGCACAGTTACTAACTAGGTGGCACCCTGTAGGCCGGCTAGCGCTAAACACCGGCTGGGAAAGGCAAGTCTGTCTTCTAACAATCATACTAGTGGTGTAGGAACCAAGCACAGTTACTAACTAGGTGACACCCTGTAGGCCGGCTAGCGCTAAACACCGGCTGGGAAAGGCAAGTCTGTCTTCTAACAATCATACTAGTGGTGTAGGAACCAAGCACAGTTACTAACTAGGTGACACCCTGTAGACCGGCTAGCGCTAAACACCGGCTGGGAAAGGCAAGTCTGTCTTCTAACAATCATACTAGTGGTGTAGGAACCAAGCACAGTTACTAACTAGGTGACACCCTGTAGGCCGGCTAGCGCTAAACACCGGCTGGGAAAGGCAAGTCTGTCTTCTAACAATCATACTAGTGGTGTAGGAACCAAGCACAGTTACTAACTAGGTGACACCCTGTAGACCGGCTAGCGCTAAACACCGGCTGGGAAAGGCAAGTCTGTCTTCTAACAATCATACTAGTGGTGTAGGAACCAAGCACAGTTACTAACTAGGTGACACCCTGTAGGCCGGCTAGTGCTAAACACCGGCTGGGAAAGGCAAGTCTGTCTTGTAACAATCATACTAGTGGTCTAGGAACCAAGCACAGTTACTAACTAGGTGACACCCTGTAGACCGGCTAGCGCTAAACACCGGCTGGGAAAGGCAAGTCTGTCTTCTAACAATCATACTAGTGGTGTAGGAACCAAGCACAGTTACTAACTAGGTGACACCCTGTAGACCGGCTAGCGCTAAACACCGGCTGGGAAAGGCAAGTCTGTCTTCTAACAATCATACTAGTGGTGTAGGAACCAAGCACAGTTACTAACTAGGTGACACCCTGTAGACCGGCTAGTGCTAAACACCGGCTGGGAAAGGCAAGTCTGTCTTGTAACAATCATACTAGTGGTGTAGGAACCAAGCACAGTTACTAACTAGGTGACACCCTGTAGGCCGGCTAGCGCTAAACACCGGCTGGGAAAGGCAAGTCTGTCTTGTAACAATCATACTAGTGGTGTAGGAACCAAGCACAGTTACTAACTAGGTGACACCCTGTAGACCGGCTAGCGCTAAACACCGGCTGGGAAAGGCAAGTCTGTCTTGTAACAATCATACTAGTGGTCTAGGAACCAAGCACAGTTACTAACTAGGTGACACCCTGTAGGCCGGCTAGCGCTAAACACCGGCTGGGAAAGGCAAGTCTGTCTTGTAACAATCATACTAGTGGCGTAGGAACCAAGCACAGTTACTAACTAGGTGACACCCTGTAGGCCGGCTAGCGCTAAACACCGGCTGGGAAAGGCAAGTCTGTCTTCTAACAATCATACTAGTGGTCTAGGAACCAAGCACAGTTACTAACTAGGTGACACCCTGTAGGCCGGCTAGCGCTAAACACCGGCTGGGAAAGGCAAGTCTGTCTTCTAACAATCATACTAGTGGTCTAGGAACCAAGCACAGTTACTAACTAGGTGACACCCTGTAGGCCGGCTAGCGCTAAACACCGGCTGGGAAAGGCAAGTCTGTCTTCTAACAATCATACTAGTGGTGTAGGAACCAAGCACAGTTACTAACTAGGTGACACCCTGTAGGCCGGCTAGCGCTAAACACCGGCTGGGAAAGGCAAGTCTGTCTTGTAACAATCATACTAGTGGTGTAGGAACCAAGCACAGTTACTAACTAGGTGACACCCTGTAGGCCGGCTAGCGCTAAACACCGGCTGGGAAAGGCAAGTCTGTCTTCTAACAATCATACTAGGAACCAAGCACAGTTACTAACTAGGTGACACCCTGTAGGCCGGCTAGCGCTAAACACCGGCTGGGAAAGGCAAGTCTGTCTTGTAACAATCATACTAGTGGTGTAGGAACCAAGCACAGTTACTAACTAGGTGACACCCTGTAGACCGGCTAGCGCTAAACACCGGCTGGGAAAGGCAAGTCTGTCTTCTAACAATCATACTAGTGGTGTAGGAACCAAGCACAGTTACTAACTAGGTGACACCCTGTAGGCCGGCTAGCGCTAAACACCGGCTGGGAAAGGCAAGTCTGTCTTGTAACAATCATACTAGTGGTGTAGGAACCAAGCACAGTTACTAACTAGGTGACACCCTGTAGGCCGGCTAGCGCTAAACACCGGCTGGGAAAGGCAAGTCTGTCTTGTAACAATCATACTAGTGGTGTAGGAACCAAGCACAGTTACTAACTAGGTGACACCCTGTAGACCGGCTAGCGCTAAACACCGGCTGGGAAAGGCAAGTCTGTCTTCTAACAATCATACTAGTGGTGTAGGAACCAAGCACAGTTACTAACTAGGTGACACCCTGTAGGCCGGCTAGCGCTAAACACCGGCTGGGAAAGGCAAGTCTGTCTTCTAACAATCATACTAGTGGTGTAGGAACCAAGCACAGTTACTAACTAGGTGACACCCTGTAGGCCGGCTAGCGCTAAACACCGGCTGGGAAAGGCAAGTCTGTCTTGTAACAATCATACTAGTGGTGTAGGAACCAAGCACAGTTACTAACTAGGTGACACCCTGTAGGCCGGCTAGCGCTAAACACCGGCTGGGAAAGGCAAGTCTGTCTTGTAACAATCATACTAGTGGTCTAGGAACCAAGCACAGTTACTAACTAGGTGACACCCTGTAGACCGGCTAGCGCTAAACACCGGCTGGGAAAGGCAAGTCTGTCTTCTAACAATCATACTAGTGGTGTAGGAACCAAGCACAGTTACTAACTAGGTGACACCCTGTAGGCCGGCTAGCGCTAAACACCGGCTGGGAAAGGCAAGTCTGTCTTCTAACAATCATACTAGTGGTGTAGGAACCAAGCACAGTTACTAACTAGGTGACACCCTGTAGGCCGGCTAGCGCTAAACACCGGCTGGGAAAGGCAAGTCTGTCTTCTAACAATCATACTAGTGGTGTAGGAACCAAGCACAGTTACTAACTAGGTGGCACCCTGTAGACCGGCTAGCGCTAAACACCGGCTGGGAAAGGCAAGTCTGTCTTCTAACAATCATACTAGTGGTGTAGGAACCAAGCACAGTTACTAACTAGGTGACACCCTGTAGGCCGGCTAGCGCTAAACACCGGCTGGGAAAGGCAAGTCTGTCTTGTAACAATCATACTAGTGGTCTAGGAACCAAGCACAGTTACTAACTAGGTGGCACCCTGTAGGCCGGCTAGTGCTAAACACCGGCTGGGAAAGGCAAGTCTGTCTTCTAACAATCATACTAGTGGTGTAGGAACCAAGCACAGTTACTAACTAGGTGACACCCTGTAGGCCGGCTAGCGCTAAACACCGGCTGGGAAAGGCAAGTCTGTCTTCTAACAATCATACTAGTGGTGTAGGAACCAAGCACAGTTACTAACTAGGTGACACCCTGTAGGCCGGCTAGCGCTAAACACCGGCTGGGAAAGGCAAGTCTGTCTTCTAACAATCAGTTAAAGATTATAATTAATTTACACCGAGCACGAATCCACCGCCATCTTTGTCACGCAAATCACGAACCCAACATGTAATGGCTTCATAAACACCGTCGACAGTCAAAGCACTCCTTCCGAAAGAGAAAACTTTCGAATATACGAAAAGTGATTAGTTTTTTAAGCTTTCGAATTTTTTTAATAATATATCCGGAAAGAGTAATGAAGTGATTAGGGGGCAAATGAGAAGGGTTTAATTTGATGACGTATGACCTTTGCCTTGTTGGGTATTAATCTGCAGGACGCAGTGAAAATAGTTAAGTAGTGTTCAAATTGTAATTAGAGCGGGAACATAAATTCTCTATAGTTAGATAATTATTGTTATATAATTAACAAGTAATTACATTTAAATTCTCATTGTTATTTAAGCTAATTTATTTTTATTCGAACAAGACTGTGTACTGTAATTCAACTGACTGTGTTTGTAATTCAACACAAGCAAGCAAATCTTTTTTTTTTTTGCAAAAAAAAATCCGTATTTTGCATTTTTGCATTTGTAAATATTTCTGCACACCTTGGAAGTTGAAACATATTGTAAAAAATGACGAATTATCTCCAATATTATGTTGTTACATTACATCGTATTGATGCAAAACGCGTAAATGTGATGAGTAAATTTGGTTCACCTCTATAGCTCAGTAAGACAAGACAGACGATTATCAATCATCATAATTTAAAACTATCTTAGTAAAAACACCGAACTTCACGTTTAGCATGAAAAGGTTATGTCTACACATTATCTAATGCGATTTGCATTTGAAATTACTTAGCTTAGTGTGTGATAATTTATTGAAATAAATTTGTAAATCGTGTAGCAAGGCCTACCACAGGCCGAAGGAAAACAGTTCCAAACCGAAGTAACTGTCTGTCTGAGGTCATAATAAACAAAATTGCAATGATCACTTATAAAAAATTACAAAACGCTTATACGATAAATTTCGCTTCGTCGATATTTTATTCTTTACTTTACTTGGCCATCATCCGAAAGTTTATATGTTTAAAATTTTCCGGGCCGCGAAAGCCTATAACATGAAGTTACTACAAGTAACACACAGACAGACAGCTGACTGTCTATAGTGAATATCACATCAGCGAAAGCGCTCCGAGGGAAACAACCGCCACAAGAACATGGCCGACAATATCTTAATTAAGTTGTTAAACTGTCCCCCAGTGACCAACGCAACAGCCAGGCCTGAGCTCTCAGCGTCCGCGGGCCAAATCGAGTTAGGAACATTCTTAACGGTGGTAATTATCAAATGGGCTTCGATTATTGATTCTCGACATGCAGAGCGTTCAAGGTTAAACTCATTATTTCCCCAACGATCTGATTAAAACGTAATTAATGGGAACTGTTTGGACATCAAGTGCCAACGGCCAAAATATTCGATTCAAAAACTTTTTAAAAATTGATTTACTATTAATAATACGATGATATACTTGCAAATATTTTGATTGATTACCATCAATAATAATTAAACTTGTCATTATATGGCCGGTTAATTATTGTAAATTTGATCGAAAAGTAATTTCAAATAATGAATTTGTCTTTAAGCTTTCATCGTCATATAAGGTAATAAGTGGATGAATGCAATTTAAATAATATGCAAATCATTCGTTTGAGGTTGACTGTCGCAAAGTTTGGCCTGGCTGTTCACATGGTTACGGTATAAAAGCTCGACTTTGACGAAAGCTCACCTCAAAACTTTTGGTATTTAAAATTATGATATGAATCAAGTTATGGCAACAATATTAACTGAGATTATTGTGTAGGGCAACACATTTATGTGAGTGTTATACAACATTACAATCAATGGCTATGAAGTATAACCTATAAAACATGCAGAACTGTGTCAAACAAATACATTCTCATTATTTATTTGTTAATTTTATTGTAATTAAGGCCAGTGTAAGGCACAATGCCCTCTTTAACCTGATGAGTGATGAGTGATGATTGATGAATGATAATGAGGAAGGGAGGAGGGGAAGCCTGGTACCGGCACGTAGCCTACTCCTGACGAAAAGTACCAAGGGGCCCATCGGCTTTACGTCCCATCCGAAAGGACGGTGTAACTTTGACCAGTCATATAGGTTCCTCCACTGATCTGGACTGCCGAGCAGTTGACGGGAAGAACGAAGCTGTTATACAAGCTTTCGAACCCTCCAATCTTCTCTAACCAACGGTAACTAGTGTTTCAGAGGAGAGTGGTCACCCATCCACCTCCTGACCTAGCCCGAGGTTGCTTAACTTTGGTGTTCGTATGGGAACCGGCTAAGCGACCGCGGCTAAACCGTTGACTGTACTGATAGATTTATATGATATATATTCATATTTCTGATTAATTAGAAAATTTAATTTATTTCAAAATGGGCGAATCGTTTCACCCATAAAGTGTATTATTTGATCCAAATCACAAACCTACCTCCACTCAGTTTGACTGCAGGATGTCAACAAGCAAAAACGTACAAATGTGTTTGAAGGGTCATACTTATCAATGAATGTGGGCGGACAGTGACATCGCTTGAGCAATTAAATCGCAATTAAAATAGATATACCACTCCAATCAAAACTGCAATTCATGCCTTCAGTTAAGAGGGCGTAACTGATTGTGAAATAAATTAAATGGCTGACTCGACGTAAAAAATGAGCCACGCTCTTAAAACTATTCGGAACCTAACAGTTTTCCATGAGGCTGTATAATAACCACACATAGCTTGTGTAGTAATGTATTATTTGTTAGTTGTTGCTTTGATCGGGGTAGTGACTGACAACGTAGCTACCCACATGTTCTAGGGTCAGATTTGAGTTTGAACATAACGTTGAAACACACGAATAATAATTTAATAATTTTTTCGTAGGAAACCTGCCCAGGGACAACTCGTTACAAACTAGGTTTTGCGGTATTTTGAATAGTTGGGTAGGAATGACCGGGGGCTGTAAGTATGACTCAGTTCACGCATTCCCCTTGTGACAGAGCTGAAAACCTTCGGTCAGGATTGCCGGTGGCCGGCATCGAACCGGCGACCTCCTGAGCACTGAGCCATCTCTATCGGTGATTCACCAATCCAAAACAAAACAGTTTCATAATGTTTTCCTAAACAAAAACAAAAATATGAATGTCGGTGTAATGTATCAATTTATTTTTATTTCGCACTCATTTATTTTCCACCAGCCAATTTTATGATTTACCTGGAATCAATTTTTACTTCTTAAACGGGTTAAAAAAGGTTAAAATTGGTTAATTCTTTCCTTCCTATACATCTTCTTGTGTTCTAATGGTGCGGTATTCGCACTCGGACCCTGTGCGCTTAGCGTCCAGTACACGGGGTCCAGTCTCAAGCTTCACCACACGATCGCCCACCAAGAAAACAGGGCCGCAATCCAAAAACAATGAATACTAAAAATACCAGTCGACCGAAGTCAAACCTGCAGTTAAGAGTCGTTAAATATTAGCTACATTTTTTGTCTACCCAAACTTGATTCAAGTTTAAAGCCATTTAAAGTGAAATGATTGAGTTGTTGTGCAAATAATAATTACGTGGTACCGTAGATAAGTTTAATAATGGAGTTGTTAAAACGTCTGTACGGGCGGGATGCCGGTAACAATGGAGATGTTTTCAAGTGGCCCCCTCACCCCCCCCCCCCCTTCCCCCAGCATTCCACCCCCCTCCCCCCGCAGCAGACGACTTCATCTGCGACCCAACGCCGGCTTACTGTAAGCTAATAATACATAATGATAGGGTATCTATCGAACATGGCTATCCCAACTGGTACAGTCCGTGCGCATATGTGGGGACATTAAGTGGTACACACACGGTGCACAAATGAGGGTACTTGTGTTTATGTTCATTATGTCTGTCTGTCCAGCAGTATCACTGCGCTATCCCAACTGGTACAGTCTGTGCGCATATGTGGGGACATTAAGTGGTACACACACGTTGCACAATGAGGGTCCTTGTGTTTATATTCATTATGTCTGTGTCCAGCAACCATTGCGACAAGCAAAATGTCGCCAATTATGTTCAATACAAACAAATAGATTGAAAAAGGTTTTTGTTTGTATCTTTAAAACTACGTTCAATATCAAATTGTCTTGGTTATGTGAGTAACAATATTCTTCAAGAAAATGATATTGATATTGAAGATTGATTGAATTTTGAAAACATTTCGCACTTTCAATAACATCTCTATGTCTAATTTAATCCAAACGTTTCACATTTTGAATCCTTTCTTTGAAAGTATCCATGTAGATCTTGAAAATATTTATGGTCAAATAACATTTAAAATAAATTTAGAACTTCGCGTGGCTCAAGGATGAAAATTATCATGATTTAAAACAGGAATGTGTTTTTAATCTGAAGAGTAAGCATGTTTACTTGCTGAAAAGCTGACATCTACTTTGGGACTGGTTCCCATACCTAGTGATCAGTAACATAAATTTACTTGGATTCTTAAATTTAGCTAGAATATTTTTTTTGCTCCACATATTCCAAATATTTGAGATGGAATACTATTTTAAAGATTCGAACACAAACACTAATTTCTCGCGCTTTTTTTTTAGCAATTTGTGTCGAAAACTTGTATAAATGCTTAGTAATGCTTTCCCACTGTCGAAACGAAGACCGAAACTTTAACTCGATTGAGCTTAGCTCTTTTTCTTATGAACGTTGATATGTTTAAAAATAATTTTTTGTTTTCGTCAGTGTATTCCATGAATATTTACAAACGTTATAATCGCTTGCGGCTGTGTACCATGAGCTATCAAACCTGAGAGGGCATCGTTTGTAGGACAATACGGAGCTTAGTATAAACTAATTCATTATTTGGTCCTACGGCTTTTATCAATTTCCTTGGGGCTAACATACACAACTAGAAGTGAATGTATCTCGTATATTATATCACTCGGACATTACAAATACAAACTACAACAATTGTTCGTAGGAAACCTGAGATGTATTAATTGTGGTATTTGTAATAGTCAGGATAGAATGTCCGCGTCCTGTTAACATGACTCCATCACATCATTCGCTTTCAGACTGAGGAAAATCTCGATAAAACTCTTCAGTCAGCATTGCCTGTGACCGGTCTTGAAGTAGCGACCTCCCGACTTGGAATCTCGCGTCTTACCTGTGAGCCAACTATATTGCTCGTACAATATAAATTATAACATGTGAGACAACCCCATCCCCCACACAGCATCAGGAATGAATGTAGGTCACTATAATTGTTGGTCCAACCGAGAGGGGGTGGTGGGGGGGAGGGGGGGGAGGTAGAAATTACGGACATCCCCGAAACGTTGTGTTTATATAATTATAAGGCTTCATGTCAGAAATTCAATGTTCAGCCCTGTCAGACATGATGTGCGGATGGTATAATTATTCGGTAATGTTTTCGGTTCTGGTACCTTTTAGTTGTTGTGTTTGTTACACTGACGGGTGGGCCCAGTATTGACACACGCTTGGTGTAATACTTGACTATGCTAATGCTTGCTGCAAGCCAAGCATGTGCGGTTTGTCTGGCAATGAAGGAATCACACTCACATAGGGTCTTGATGCAGGCTAGGGAGTTTTCTTCTCGTCTTTTCCGTCCATAACACAGATTATTTGAGATTCATGATATCAACTTTGTTGCGTCTTGCTGTCTGCATTTGCATATTTATTGTATTATACATTTGCGCTTACATTGCTCGCATGTAACTGTGTTTGTTGTTATTTTGTATATAAACCAGTTATTAATACACTTTACTGCAAAGGACGAATACATGTTTTTAAAAAAATTGATTAAAAACAATACTTCATCGTTCATCAGAATGACATAGTTATATACAGTACAGTATATTATAGCTGTTATTTATATATGTGAATGTTGTATGATGTAATGGTAATATTTCTATTAATGATGGCAAGTCATGGTTTAAATAAACCCAATTCTGTAACTATGAGTACCGAGTAGAAACTGAGCAGCATCTGAAAGTTTTACTAAGTGTCTGTACCTGTCTTTCTTATAAACTGTTAAGTTTTAACAAGTAGACATTATATATAAAATGTCATTGTTTGAGGGTAAATCAATAAGTGCAATGTAGATAAATCAACTTATACTGGTATATAATTTATGATCTATCCATTGGTTCCACAAGATTCTCATATATCATTAACGAGAATGAACTGAATATACTTCATCTCCAGACCAAAGTATGTACTTGTTTGAGCCACGGATAAAATTGATGTATTGCGCGAAGCCTGGTAAAGTAGCAATACTAACTGTACCGGCTACTGAAACTTTAAGTAAATAATAATGCTGGTACGTTCCAGAATTCAATTTCTAATGCTGGTACATTCACAACTTAATGATTCAATTTCAAAATTAAAAAATGTTTGTAGTGTAGGCCTATACCATTTTAGAAAACAGAAAACCATGACAGCACATCATTTTTATGGATTAGGGATAAATGAACAAAATTTAGTAATTGCATAGTGTTTAAAACTCACACAACTGCTGCAAAAGAGATTATTTCCCGTTATTTTAATAAAAGGGAAGTTACATAAATACATTTTTATATATTGTCCCCGTTCAGTTACAAGAACTGATTTTCAGTGGGGAACATTATACGGTACACCAATTGTTATGTGCTATAAACATCTTCAATACTGCCAACTATGAATTGGTAAGATGAGTCCACAAAACTAAAGAACGCACAACTACCTGAACGGTGTGAGACAAAAACACTATAACTAAATCCGATGGCTCCAAAACATCATGAGACTGTTCAAGAGTCCGAAAGGTGAATTAACTATATAATTATACACCTACTAGAAAGTCCAGCTGTCCGAAATAATTGTTGACATTGAAAATGATTAATTTCATTCTCTGAAAAGCGACAAAATCTGAGCTCCCCTCGCACTAACATGATACAAACAAGACTCACAGAAGTTGCACAACAACTTAGATTGTTGTCAAACCGAAGTGACTTGGTTTGTTTTCATTTGCCAACACGGACAATTAATATAATAGCAACCAGGCCTGTTATTACGATTTGCCGCGGTTGCAGCAAATACATTCCGGTGTTTTTCGTCATTGGATACAAAAAAAAGAGAACATTTGCTTCGAACAATTTGGCTCAGAGGTGGCACACGAGACCTACTCGCGCGAGGTAATGGGTTCGATTCCCGCCTGCGGCAAATACTGACTATACAGTGATGTTGTTAAGACTGTCCTTGGTAGTGAGAATAGCCTGTGCTTTAGTGCGACATATAATATAGACCGCGGGCATTTCTCCCCGACTATTCAAATAGACTATCATCAGTCACTATTATTCATATGCTCGGTGCGTAGTGGCCATCTTTGCGATAGGTCCGTTGCATATTCAAGATGGTGTCCATGGCGAAATAATTGGCGTTGATTAGGGTAGATTGAAAAAAAAATTATTCTGGATGGTTCGGAAAGAAATTTGAAATTTAAGATAATTTGTGAGGTTTCACTTAATTTCTGTTTTTATTCCAGTAAAGAAACACTGGTTTTACACCGACAGATGGCTCAGTGGTAACACGCGATACTCTAAGTGGGAAGGTCACTGGCTCGATACCCTCAACCGGCAATCCTGATTGAAGGTTTTCCGAGGTTTTCCTAAGTGAATATACTAATGAATGCTGGGTTTGAGTCAGCCCTCGAATATTCAGTTCAAATACACCAAATACCAGAATACCTAGTTAGTCACCTGGGATCCGATTCGCGAAGGCCCGCTACCCCGGGGTAGGGCGGGTTATAACACACGTTGCCACGTCACCACGAGGAAAGAGCGGGTTAAGAAAGAAAGAAAGAAAGAAAGAAAGAAAGAAAGAAAGAAAGAAAGAAAGAAAGAAAGAAAGAAAGCAAGAAAGAAAGAAAGAAAGAAAGAAAGAAAGAAAAAAGAAAGAAAGAAAGAAAGAAAGAAAGAAAGAAAGAAATAAAGAAAGAAGAATTAGAATTCCGAAATATGAGCAGACTAATGAGGGCAGTTCATTGTACTAAGTGCATGGAAGACCGCCTCTATATGAATGTATGAACTAACGCCAGGAATATGTCAGCTTTCTTTGAAACAGCGTGCTAAAAGGGGCTGTTGATAAGGAAGTTAAGTCAACGTGAGAAAAGGAAAAGGGATAGTGGATGTTTCAAACTACTTTTTATTTATAAGTTTCGTACAGAATTATTTTGTTAATGCAATAATTTCTTTGGTACAATACTTAGAATATCTTGTTATGTGGTTTACCGTTGAATTAATTTACACTGTTTTATTCTTATTGTTATATTTGTACAAGGTTTACGTGCGGCAATTGTGCACATGCCATGTGCCATGTGCCATGTGCCATGTGCCATGTGTGTAGGAGATGTGATCTTCTCCATGCTCGGTTCTTTTAGACAAATAATTACTATATTTAGTACTGAAGTTTACGTAAACGCCCGTTACACTTGGGAGTCGGAAAAATGACAAGTTTTAAGTGAAGAGAAAAAGTACTTTTAATTACCGTCAAATAAACAAGACCATGTTGAGCTAAAATATAAGGCGAGTGTTGCGCACCTGTCGACATCTCTACAGAACTATGATCCGAACACTTCCGCCATTTTCTTCGGAAAACAAAACACATTACGACAATGAGCTATGACAGTTATTTCTGTCAGTCGGTGATCTTTAAAGCTCTACTCCTCAATGACAATTTAACATTGATCAACAACGATCAACTGTTTGAAGACTTATTTTCTCTTGACAACCAGGTTTCCTTTCGGGGGGGGGGGGGGGGGGGGGTTGCTGTCTCTCCGTCTATCCAATGTGATTTAAATGCACAAAGCTCCAAATGTTGCCCTTTGCCTGTTATTTTGTTATTTTAGGAACTAACTCATTAAGTTTTTTTTTTATCACGGCGAAGAAACCCCTCTACTACATTGTCCACATCTATGCCAACGTTGTGAACGTTTGTGTTTTGATTTGGTTGTCGGTTGGCCTATAAATCTCAGCTGTGTTTGTTCTATTAACTATTTCAGCAGATGGAGTCTGAACAAGACGGCGAAACTATGGCAGTGTTACCAACTTCTCAAGAAAGTGTTACCAACTTCCTATGACAATGTCACCAACATCTCATGACAGTATCCTCATGGTCTGCTTCTGTTTATCTTCAGGTGTGGTTCCAAAACCGGCGCGCCAAGTGGCGCAAGAAGGAGCACACGAAGAAGGGCCCGGGCAGACCTGCGCACAACGCTCACCCACAGACCTGCAGCGGGGAGCCAATCCCAGAGGAAGAGCTCAAGCGCAAGGAACAGGTAGGAGACTTGTTGCGTGTGCGTGTGCGTGTGCGTGTGCGTGTGCGTGTGCGTGTGCGTGTGCGTGTGCGTGTGCGTGTGCGTGTGCGTGTGCGTGTGCCAAAGAAACAGGTACTCGAGACCAATCTGTCCTCACACAACGAAATTGTACTCAAATTTCAATTTCCTAGGGACTCCCTAGTTGTGTATGCTCTTTTAACAACGTAGTTAATTTCATTTCGATGAAAGGTGTCGTGTCAGGGTAGCTACCAAATAGTAGTTTTCAAATAAACATAGTAAGGCTCTATTTTTTGAAACTCTGGAATCGTTCATCATGGAAAAAGGGTTTGTTCGCTTTTAAATCCACATATTTTGGAGTGGAGAGAATAAAGATGTTTCTCCCTTGTTTCATAAGCTAGGTTGATTTCTTTTTAATACCCAAATGGTTAAACTATAAAGCCACCCCCACATCGCGATGAACCTCAGCTGGCCAAATAACACTGAATAGAATGAACTTCAGGATGCAAACAGCAACACCTACGCCGTATGTGCTTAGCTATTGTAACTATTCTGGCCTATATCTTACTACTAGATTAAAGTAGGGGACCTGGGCCCTTATTCTCTATGGTCAACGATAAGGTGATCACCGGTTTTGGTCGTTATGAGAAGGCTGTGACCCAATCACAGCCATCCATTCGCCTTCCGTAACGACAGAAACCGGGGAGAAATTTACCACAGATTTAGAGAATCGGGCTCCTGGACCCTGGATCCTGGATGGATGTTGTTGGTGAAAGAAAGACGTCGCCATCTTGTGTCAGGGTCTGTGACGTCATGAGCGCTGGTTCTGTTGCAGGACCGGCGAGACAAGAAGATCACCAAGTCTCTGGAACGACAGCAACGCAAGTTGGCTGCCAAGGGGATCGTGGTTGACCTTCAGACGCTCCGGCAAGACTGGGAACAACAGCAGCAATCAAAGAAGAACCGCAACCTCAGCAACTTGATGACGCCCAACGACTCGAGCTGTTCGAGCTCAGTCAATCGAGATATCGAGATCGATGTGGTCGGAGACGATTCCGACTCTGACGATGATACGTCCTCGCGTAAAAGTGACCACGGACCTCTGAACTTCATCACTGCGCGCAAGTGTGACAACAATTTTAGCGGTGTCGGGATATTTCGACGGTGTTCGCCGGACGATTACGGGAATAAAGACCCTCAGACTATGGACCTGTCGTTCAATAATAGATCCATCATTGTTAATAATAACGAAGGGAAAGTCAAGAGGTTAAATCCGTTTAGTATAGAATCTTTGTTATCAAGATCGGAAAATATGGAAAACTGCCGAACGAGAGAATCGGATATGAACTCGAATTT
Organism: Isoperla grammatica; assembly: GCA_945910005.1. Lineage (NCBI taxonomy): Eukaryota > Metazoa > Arthropoda > Insecta > Plecoptera > Perlodidae > Isoperla > Isoperla grammatica. The sequence goes on along the minus strand of OX246742.1, from coordinate 15,278,710 downwards.
GTGATTAGGAATTTTGTAAAAAAAAAAAATGTATGTATAAAGTGTCTGTCAGTGATTGTACAAATAGTAAATTATTATGATGTAATATTATTTATTTCGAAAATATTTAAGGATTAATTAAATTGGATTGTTTTCTTTCTGATTCGAACTAAAGTTGTAGTTGTTAACAGTGACTAAACGTTTTAACAAATTGGCTTAATTGTGCCAAAACTCGATCTCATAACAAACACAATTTCTTTTATGTCTTCAGATGAAACTTCCTTCTTATTGTTGCGTCATTATTATATCAGCACTGATGGAAAGTCGTTGTTGAGTTCATTCTATGTAGATTCATCCACAAAAGCAAGGAGTTACTGCGGTTAATACTAGGCCTAATGATGCGTACGCCAGATAACGTAACTAAGCAATACAAATGTCCAGAACAGTAATGTTGTAACATAACATTACAGTCATCGTAATAATATATACGTAATTTAAAATTAAAATTCCAATTCTTCCGAAATATCAATGATAATGTTTCAATTTTAAAACTTTAGTAGATACTATAGTGGTCAGTGTTTATCTAAATAAATGGAGAGTCATAAACTTGTCAAATAGTTGTACAACGCAAACAATATTTCTGTGTACTTTTTTAAATCTTTGCTCTATTTTTTTAATTTTCGTTTGTGTTTTCACTATTTACATACCGTGCTGTGTGGCTGATCGATGTCAACAACCAAGTATTGTCAGTCATTGAGATAGTTCGAGAATTGAAATGTTCTGTGTTAACCTCGATCTTGAAGATCAGCTGTTGTCATTTAAACTGAATAAAAAACGATATTAACAGTATACAAACAGTTGCGTGACGTAAAATTTGAAAATAAATGTGTTGTTGTAGGCCTATTTTAAAGAACTCAAGCTAAATGTATGTTTGAGAAAATTAAAACATGTGCACGAACAGTATTAAAAATTCATAAACACAAATTTTAACAAATATGCAGCCAATGTGTAAACACTTACAATATCATTGAATTCATATTCATATTAAAGGTACACAACAACAAACAAACAAATATGGAAACAAATTGATTCCGATGTAGTGTATTGTGATTAAATACTGTGTGAAGATTTAACTTCCATTTAGTTACTTACTATGTAGTTTTATGATCACAAAACAACTCTACCATTCAAAATTTGAATTTTTTTCACACAGTATTTAGTGTCTACCAAGGAATCACATTGGATTAATTATACCATATTTCTCAGTTGTGCAGTGATCATGAAATACTACTGAAACCTGATCAGTATTGGCTCAGGTCGCTGGGCTAATGCTGGGTACGCGCATGTGTTAGTTATATGAACTCATCTCTTACACACATCTGAGCTTCTTGAATAACCTGGGAAAACTGGAA
>OX246742.1:15233638-15277119 GCA_945910005.1 Isoperla grammatica | reverse complement strand
TTACACACATATGAACTTCTTGAATAACCTGGGAAAACTGGAACACATTTGAGATAATTTGGATGGTAGATTCAATCAAAATAAGTCTCGTATACTTATAATCAAAAATGTACCAAGCACACAATTATTTTGTATTAGATTATTGAAACTGACTTTTTAAAATTAACAAGATTGATAAAATCTTCAAATAGTAGTGTTGGGTTTCAATCAAATCTTAAATTTCCAATTTCAAAGAGTCCTTTTGTTTATGGTTTACAATTTTCATTTATTTACGAAAACATTACTGGAACTATTAACGCTTCTTATATTTTAACTAGATTTGTTTTTAATTTTGATTTAATTCCAGTTGGTTTAAGGTACAAGAAACACAACAGTGCAATTGTTATAACATGAACAGGATAGAAAGAAACATAGAAACATGTGCAAGAATCTCCTGGACTTGATCAGCCCACATTAAATGTACGCTGAAAAAATGTACTCAGACACAAAAACAACATCAAAGGAATGTATTGAAAATACTTTACATATTTTAATTAAATCTCCAATGTATGGGTAATTACACCTCGGTATTCCAACGTTGTTGCGTATTAGTAGGTTGACACTCTCCGTGATATGTTTACATTCAATAACAGATAAACAATAAATAACAATTTAATGGTTTTGAAAGGAAATTATATCAATACGGGGATTATTTAAATTGAAAATATCCTCGATATCCTTGAATTATCCTGTCAGTCTCCTTATTGATTCCATGTTACTTATACGCTGATCGCCAAGGTAGGTACTTATAGAAATAATTACCTTCGGGAGATTGAAAGTAATTTCTTTCAAGATTATATAGCCGTGAGGGTAAAAAAACTTGCTATGTTTCAATTACACTTTTGTGCAAATTTAATTTGCTTGAAATTAATAAAACAAGAGTTTGTCCGTGTCAGCATGATGGTGAAAACATGTCTATTATTCATGACGGGACGTCGAGCTAATTCGGAAGCAAACTTCACGCATGACTGGTAAGAAATTTAAAAAAAAAAACGTGTTTAAAATTAAAATTAATTAATTACCAATCTCAAAATATAGGAGTGCTATGAAAGTTTTTAAATTCGTAAGTAATTAAAAAAAAATGTGGGTTAAGTTAGTTTTAATTTCTCATTTTTTAAATGTTGAAGTATCAAAATATGAGTGTTTAATAGTGAAATGACTAAAATCTTACATTTTAGGCTCATGCGGTTTTAGGTACAGCCGTACAGGCTCTGAGCTCGAATCCTGGACCACTGTTTATTTTTCTTGTAAACATGAGTCTTTGATAATATTTTATGATTATATTAATTCTATTTTTTTTTTCATTGTCTACGTATGTCAAAATTGTTTATTTATGTATTAAATTTTGTTCATACAATATAATGATTAATGTTTAGCAGAACAGAGCCCAGCTGCAAACACAAAGAGTGACTGAATCAATAATCAATAAAAAGTGAAACATATAACATTGTGTTTAAAATTATATCAAGCGGTATTTTGTTGATTAACAGGCTCATATTGATGAGCCGAGATCTATAAGAGCAGACGTGTTCGCTGAATGATAGAGACGGTTATGACAAGGTAAGGTAATGCCTGGGTAGGGTGGGCATTGGGCAAGCCTGGTACTGCGGTGTAGTATACATATACAAGTATGCGTGTATTGAAGAGAGCAGTGCTAAACGGTGCCATTGTAAATCTTATTACTCAATATGTTCATTTCATTTGCTTTCACATACGGCTCAAGATATACTTATTTTTATCGTTTAGTATTTTGCATCGCAGTCAAAAAAAAAATAAGATTACAATTATATTCTAGAGTTCTAAAGCATTAGTTAATAAAATCACCGATATGTGTAAATTAATGCTGCTTATTAAATACAAGAACACTGACTTCGTTAATACATTGTGTTTGAAATCATACTTAATTACTGGGGTATTTTATTGATTTAAAACAATATACTGTTTAAGCGTCTTCTTTTTTTGCATAGGCCTAACTTACTTTTCTGTGTTACTTATTATTTTGTTAAGATGATAAACACTTTGTGTATGGGGCATACTGCCCTTTTCTATCGTCCTGCTATCTTCCCACAACTGGAAATAAATAAAAATAATAATATATTTATAATAATAATACTTTAGAGTTAGACCATTTTTCATCTTTCAGTGAAAACTGTAGAAAATATCCGATGTAAAATTATGTCCGAGTGCAGGAAACAGCCATACCCCCCTCCCCCCCCCCCCCCCCCCCCCCCAGTAGGTCAAAAGCGTCCGGGAGACCGAGGTAAACAATCTACCTGAGTACCCGCTGACTAATTAAGTGCTAACTGCTACTGGTAAGAAGATAGTAATTATAGTTGAACTTGATTATTAATTAATGACACATAATTAGTAGATGCGGAATATAATTGATTTTGATGAAGTTACGAGCAATGAGTAACAACGGTTACTTGGATGGTAATGTAACAATTGCGCGTCGATTAAGCCTGAATAAGGGGTATTTGTGTAACTGTTTTTAAATGTACGTATCTACAATGTTGCTTTTAGCCATACGGAATAGAGTTAGCTAAGCGCTAAGACGCGATACTTTTATTCGTATAGGACCCCGGTTCGATACCAGTCACCGGGAATCCTGATTAAAGTTTTTATCCAAGGTTTTCATCAGTCAAAAAGAGAATCCTGACATATAACGAAACCTGCTGACAACGCTACGGGTGTAGCATCATGTTATCATGTAGCACGCCACAGCGCCACAGCGTCACAGCGCCACAGCGTCACAGCGCCACAGCGTCACAGCGCCACAGCGTCACAGCGTCACAGCGCCACAGCGCCACAGCGTCACAGCGCCACAGCGTCACAGCGCCACAGCGTCACAGCGCCACAGCGCCACAGCACCACAGCGCCACAGCGCCACAGCGCCACAGCGCCACAGCGCCACAGCGTCACATTTTGTCACGTGTTTCGAAACGCGGCAAGCGGTAAAAATGAAAAAATGAGCGCACAAAAATTAACGAAAGAAAGTAATATCCTAATCATTCTCCGTGAATAATAAAAAAGAAAATGACAGAAATAAAATCCTACAAGGCTTGTTGTAAATACATTGTGTCTTGTGTGTGGTGTTGTGTGTCTCTTACCCGAGGACGCGGGGACACAAGTCTGCCTGGTGTCTTGATCATGAAACAATAGTTTCTTGAGAAATTTGTAATTTGTTTAACGTTTTACTTTTCTGAACATTACGAAAATGTGGTTTTATGCGTTTAGAACACTCACGGTAAAAAAATGGGGAGATATTTCAAATGGTAGAGACCCTGCCATAAGATTATTATTAAGTAGGATATGTAACAATAGGCCTATCAATTAAAATATACTATCAATATCCTGGCATCATCATCGATATCATAGCTATAATTTCAATTGTTGTTCAGGGTGACAAATCAGAAATGTTAGTCAATGGGGGGGGGGGGGGGGGGTATTTCAAACGGTAAATAGTACATTGGGACAGCGTGACCCTTGCAGTAAGTACAGCCCTGTTCGGGCGCCTTATCATACTAAGTGGTCAACCACTCGTTATTGACAAGCCTAGCCGGACATCCGCAGAGAACGACACACATTGTGCGCGAAGTAAGATTCAATAAAACAAGGGATCCCAACATGGCTGAGGTTTATTGATAAACAGTCGGCCGACTGACGCAACGTTAACACGCAACGCGGGCAAACATGCACGCACACGCACACGCACACGCACACGCACACGCACACGCATAGACACGCAGCCACACTTCACACGTGTTATATCGGGTGTTGGAAGAATTTATATTGAGATGATATGAAAGTGATTGTCAGAAATGATTATATCAAGACCGTGGTAACGTTTTCATTTAAGGCAGCTCACGCTTAAATCGATCCCGTCCAGAAATCGTCGAAGTTTTGTAGACCTGTAACGTTCACTGTGATACGCCAAGGAAAAGTAGTTTTTGTGAGATTGTTTACAACATTCTTTGTTTAAAAGTTCTCGATTTTCGTGATTTTTAGCGCAGAGCTGTTCAACAAGCAACACACTGCGCACCCCTAAGATACATTTCCGACCATACAAAGCTCACAAAAAACTAGAAACATATTGAAAATAGTCCCAAAAAAGGATGAATGGTAAACATATTCCCGACCTGAACGATTTTAAAACTCATGTTTCAAAAACCACGTAAACTGGTGATTTGTATCATATTATCCAGACAATATTTTACAACTTATATCATAAAACAATACTTTTCTACATGGCAATACATAATAATTTTATACCAATATTGTAACACTGTATAGTATTATTGGATGCTGGCATGTTGGCACGCAGAGTAGTCTTTAGTTGATTTTAGTATGGGTCGGCAGTCAGTCTTCGTATTTATGCCAGTCCAGTGGAAAAAATAATATGCTATGCTGAAAAAATGTTATATGTAGTACGGTCCAGGGTTCGATTCCCGGTTCGGGCATGGGTTTTTTAATCTAGAACTCGACTTAAAAGTCATAACTGAGCGTACGTCGAGTGTCACAACTAAGTACATCAACTGTGGATACTCAGGCACAATGACTGCTCATTGGCCAACGCTAATGTAAAATAAATTAACTTTCGTTATCACTGTCGATCCAGTTATTTTATCTAAGGTTACATCGTGGCTTATTGAACATGCGAGCGCAACATGCTCCCACCTCGCACCTCGCACCTGCAAACATGCTCGCACCTCGCACCTGCAAACTGCGTGCGAAGACTTGCGGGTCTGATTGTGCTGACTAAGTGTGCGATATTACCTTAGAATGAGTTGTTCTTGTGGGAATCAATAACCGAGATACGCAATCAGATGTCGCCAAGTGTTTTATGGGTATAAATTGAGTTGTTTGCCATTTGCCAGTAAACGGACTTAGTTAGTTTTATGGAACGTTCTTGGAAAAGTGAGCTAACTCACAGTCAGATACTTCCATCAGTTTCTTTCACCGCTTCATTAAAATGAATGTGTCATAAAAGATTTCCATCTCAAACCATAAAACATGTTATGAGGTAAACAAATTTATGGAAATCATTTCACACCTGTTGTTAATCAATGGAATAATATTCCAAATTGGTTTACATTTTCATTATATTTAATGACGATTTAGTAATGACTAGGGCTAGGATGTTCAGGACCTTTCAAAGTGAGGAAAAGGCAGGCAAATAGTACCTTTAAAACAGCAAAAAAGGACCTAAAAAGGACCTATTGAATTTAATCGAATTCTATTGGTTTAATTACTTTCAGTATTGTTTTATTAAATTAATTTAGTTACACCAATATATTTTCGTGGGGGGGGGGGGGGGAATAGTTTTGTCGATGTATCAATCACAATTGAAGAAAAATTAAAAACATAATTTGATCTTTTTAATTTAATTTCCCATTTAAGAAAAACGTACGTAATATAAATTATTTCATTGTGTCGTTTTGCATCCGTTTTAGCAAATTATATCAAAATAGGAAAATAGTCCCTCAAAAAAGGCCCAAAAAGGACATTTTCTCATGAAATGATGTAAATAGGCATTTTAAGGCAAAATAAAATGCATATTTTTGGCATCCCTAACACTTGAAACACACTTAAAACTATTTTCCAGGCGAGTATTTACCAAAAAAAAAAAAAGGAGATGTCCTGAACATCCTAGCCCTAGTAATGACATAAGAGGGAATGAAAGATATGAAGTTCCTACTTCCTAGGCAGGGTGATACTAAGTCGCATACGGAAGAGTAAAAGAGATTATGTTGCCGCAACATCACTAGCCGGGGCCAATTACTTCTTTAGTTCCTACAATCTATTTGAAACAGGTGAGTTACGCCCTTGGGTTGAATACCCGGAAATACCTAACACGCCGGGCGTGACTGTACTGAGGCTTGTGCACAGGATAGAGTTTTCTGATCTAGAAACATTTGACGTGTTTTATAGCTGTCACTGAAAGATGTAAACGGCCACTACATTTATACATTTTTTACAAATGGTTAATGCAAGTTTTGTCTCTTAAAGAAACTCTACAATTTAAGTAACTTAATTATTGTTTTCGTTTGTTTCGTGTAGCAACTTTTATGTAAGCTTAATGTATTCTATATCTGCAACAGGAGAGACCGAGGTCCTAGTTGAACAAATTTTATATACTATCATATGATGATTGATGAATGATTATGAGGAAGGGAGGAGGGAAAGCCTGGTCCCGGAACGTAGCCTACTCCTGTATAAAAGTACCAAGGGGACCATCGGCTTTACGTCCCATCCGAAAGGACGGCGTAACTTTGACCAGTCATATAGGTTCTTCCACAAACCTAGACTGCTGAACAGTTGACGAGAAGAACGAAACTGTTTTACTATAGTTTCAACAAAAGTATTCGCATACCGATCTCAGGACATTGTCTACTGCCCTTTTCAACCGCGCCAATTGAAATAAAATCAACAGATACCCGGCATTCTTTCAGACATTCGTAAATGTATGGTTCGGCTTAGACGAGTGCACAGGCGGTTTGGCCACACCCACCGTTACAGGTAACCAACGGAAGGTCTTAAATTACCCCCAATGGACCTGTTTACATTAGACGATAGGGGTTAGCGAAGTAGAAAATGAAGTTGTCACCTTGGACTCGGCTGTGTCGTAAGCATCAGAATACTTTCGTTGGGCAAAGCATTCGACCCTCCAATCTGCTCTTACCAACGGTAACTAATGTTTCGGAGGAGAGCGGTCACCCAGCCTCCTCCTGACCTACCCCGAAGTTAAAACTTGTTGTAAGCTTTCGCGGCCCGAGTCAATATTAATAATTCTTGGCTGTCGGGTGTCGCCGCGTCTGTCTTTTATTAATAATAATAATAAACTAATATAATAATATATATATATTATATATGTATATATATATAACTTATAATAACTACTAATAAACTAATAATAATAAACGACACACGCGGTCCATATCACAGACATCCTCACTATCTCTATGGTTCATATAGGCCCCGGCTAAGCGATATCCAAGTCTCACATCCCTCATAGAACTAGCTGCAAATGTAGATGTCGGTCCGCCTGGTCAGTGATTAAGACGTAAACCCCCCCCCCCCCCCCCCTCCTACGTCAGACATGACTTAGGTGTCGAGTGTGTCGTAAAACCGCAAATAATAACAATAAAAACCGGCGTAAAACTGTAAGTGCTAAGTATGGAAATGCGAATGGAAGATAATAGTATTTGAAAGGCGAGGCGGGATAATATATTCATTACTGCCAACGAATGGTTGAGTGTCAGGGCAACAATAATTGTTCGAGCTCTGTCTGTGTGATTTATGTGAAAGGAGTAACAACAGTTGATAGTCAGACATAATGAGAAGTGAATGTTACTGTCTCGAACAACTGATGTGTTCATCAAAAAGGATCGGGTTCGTTCATGGCCAATCAGGGATCGGTATTTGAGTTTGGGGCCGCTGGTTGGCCACGTATCTCTTGTCTGTTTCTAAAGCCAGCAATTACGGGCAATATGTTTTGAAAATATAAATGTCTTTGCTGCTCCACGGATAAAATGTGTCCAGTATTGATGCCATCACGTGACTAATCTCATCACTTATTGGCCGTACGCCGTGAAATGTTACGTTTTCTACGCCAACACAACTTTAATTGTGAACAATAAGATAAGAGAACGTATCTTAATTCCAGATTAGTTTTAACATTGCTTGATACACCTGTTTTGTTTGTAACTTTAAATTTATTTGAAATCAACATTTTGCATTTATGCGTTTAGATGTATCAGTCAATATCTTCAAATTATTAAAAAAGAAGCTGCATAATTTGTTCTGCGTTTGGATAAAACCAATGTTTGGTATTATTGAAATTGTCAGATTCTATTTTACATAACTTTTTTGAAGACCGTTATTTTAATGTCTTGCCTTGCCCAAACCCAAAAAATGTGATTTTATTTTATATGTATTTATTCATGTTGGAAAAAACGATAAATTTTAAAGCTGTTTGTATATTAACCATCAAGTAGATCAACCAGCAAGAAAACTAGACCAACAAGCAACGGCGCATGCTTAATGCAATGCCAGCAAGTAGACTAGACCAACAAGCAGCTACGCATGCGCAATGCAATGCCAGCAAGTAGACTAGACCAACAAGCAGCTACGCATGCGCAATGCAATGCCAGCAAGTAGACTAGACCAACAAGCAGCTACGCATGCGCAATGCAATGCCAGCAAGTAGTCTAGACCAACAAGCAGCTGCGCATGCGCAATGCAATGCCAGCAAGTAGACTAGACCAACAAGCAGCTGCGCATGCGCAATGCAATGCCAGCAAGTAGTCTAGACCAACAAGCAGCTACGCATGCGCAATGCAATGCCAGCAAGTAGACTAGACCAACAAGCAGCTGCACATGCGCAATGCAATGCCAGCAAGTAGACTAGACCAACAAGCAGCTACGCATGCGCAATGCAATGCCAGCAAGTAGACTAGACCAACAAGCAGCTGCACATGCGCAATGCAATGCCAGCAAGTAGACTAGACCAACAAGCAGCTACGCATGCGCAATGCAATGCCAGCAAGTAGACTAGACCAACAAGCAGCTGCACATGCGCAATGCAATGCCAGCAAGTAGACTAGACCAACAAGCAGCTGCACATGCGCAATGCAATGCCAGCAAGTAGACTAGACCAACAAGCAGCTGCACATGCGCAATGCAATGCCAGCAAGTAGACTAGACCAACAAGCAGCTGCACATGCGCAATGCAATGCCAGCAAGTAGTCTAGACCAACAAGCAGCTACGCATGCGCAATGCAATGCCAGCAAGTAGACTAGACCAACAAGCAGCTACGCATGCGCAATGCAATGCCAGCAAGTAGTCTAGACCAACAAGCAGCTGCGCATGCGCAATGCAATGCCAGCAAGTAGTCTAGACCAACAAGCAGCTACGCATGCGCAATGCAATGCCAGCAAGTAGTCTAGACCAACAAGCAGCTGCACATGCGCAATGCAATGCCAGCAAGTAGACTAGACCAACAAGCAGCTACGCATGCGCAATGCAATGCCAGCAAGTAGTCTAGACCAACAAGCAGCTGCACATGCGCAATGCAATGCCAGCAAGTAGACTAGACCAACAAGCAGCTGCACATGCGCAATGCAATGCCAGCAAGTAGACTAGACCAACAAGCAGCTGCACATGCGCAATGCAATGCCAGCAAGTAGACTAGACCAACAAGCAGCTGCACATGCGCAATGCAATGCCAGCAAGTAGTCTAGACCAACAAGCAGCTACGCATGCGCAATGCAATGCCAGCAAGTAGACTAGACCAACAAGCAGCTGCGCATGCGCAATGCAATGCCAGCAAGTAGACTAGACCAACAAGCAGCTACGCATGCGCAATGCAATGCCAGCAAGTAGACTAGACCAACAAGCAGCTGCACATGCGCAATGCAATGCCAGCAAGTAGACTAGACCAACAAGCAGCTACGCATGCGCAATGCAATGCCAGCAAGTAGACTAGACCAACAAGCAGCTACGCATGCGCAATGCAATGCCAGCAAGTAGTCTAGACCAACAAGCAGCTGCGCATGCGCAATGCAATGCCAGCAAGTAGTCTAGACCAACAAGCAGCTGCGCATGCGCAATGCAATGCCAGCAAGTAGTCTAGACCAACAAGCAGCTGCGCATGCGCAATGCAATGCCAGCAAGTAGTCTAGACCAACAAGCAGCTGCGCATGCGCAATGCAATGCCAGCAAGTAGACTAGACCAACAAGCAGCTGCGCATGCGCAATGCAATGCCAGCAAGTAGACTAGACCAACAAGCAGCTACGCATGCGCAATGCAATGCCAGCAAGTAGACTAGACCAACAAGCAGCTACGCATGCGCAATGCAATGCCAGCAAGTAGACTAGACCAACAAGCAGCTGCGCATGCGCAATGCAATGCCAGCAAGTAGTCTAGACCAACAAGCAGCTGCGCATGCGCAATGCAATGCCAGCAAGTAGACTAGACCAACAAGCAGCTGCGCATGCGCAATGCAATGCCAGCAAGTAGACTAGACCAACAAGCAGCTGCACATGCGCAATGCAATGCCAGCAAGTAGTCTAGACCAACAAGCAGCTGCGCATGCGCAATGCAATGCCAGCAAGTAGACTAGACCAACAAGCAGCTGCGCATGCGCAATGCAATGCCAGCAAGTAGACTAGACCAACAAGCAGCTGCGCATGCGCAATGCAATGCCAGCAAGTAGACTAGACCAACAAGCAACGGCGCATGCTTAATGCAATGCCAGCAAGTAGACTAGACCAACAAGCAGCTGCGCATGCGCAATGCAATGCCAGCAAGTAGACTAGACCAACAAGCAGCTACGCATGCGCAATGCAATGCCAGCAAGTAGTCTAGACCAACAAGCAGCTACGCATGCGCAATGCAATGCCAGCAAGTAGTCTAGACCAACAAGCAGCTGCGCATGCGCAATGCAATGCCAGCAAGTAGACTAGACCAACAAGCAGCTGCGCATGCGCAATGCAATGCCAGCAAGTAGACTAGACCAACAAGCAGCTGCGCATGCGCAATGCAATGCCAGCAAGTAGACTAGACCAACAAGCAGCTACGCATGCGCAATGCAATGCCAGCAAGTAGACTAGACCAACAAGCAACTGCACATGCGCAATGCATCACAGCCAGTAGACTAGGCCAACAAGCAGCTGCACATGCGCAATGCATCACAGCAAGTAGACTAGACCAACAAGCAGCTGCGCATGCGCAATGCATCACAGCAAGTAGACTAGACCAACAAGCAACTGCACATGCGCAATGCATCACAGCCAGTAGACTAGGCCAACAAGCAGCTGCACATGCGCAATGCATCACAGCAAGTAGGCTAGACCAACAAGCAGCTGCGCATGCGCAATGCATCACAGCAAGTAGACTAGACCAACAAGCAACTGCCCATGCGCAATGCATCACAGCAAGTAGACTAGACCAACAAGCAGCTGCGCATGCGCAATGCAATGCCAGCAAGTACACTAGACCAAGAAGCAACTGCACATGCGCAATGCAATGCCAGCAAGTAGACTAGACCAACAAGCAGCTGCACATGCGCAATGCATCACAGCAGCCCTCGCCGCTCACAGAAACACCGATATTGGTCTTAGTTCGAACCGAACAAGCCAATTCGTCACAGTTCGGAGCCAAACGGACCATCTTGATGAAGTAATCACTTAACCTTTCATGGTTCAAATATATAAATAACCATTCCCGAAATGTTCTCCGTATTATTATCCTATCGACGAAGTAAGCCTCGTTTTCGATCCATCATCTCGAAGCATGGCTTCACGCTCAGCAACGCATGATTGAGCAATTACCTGTAATTTATTACTACCAAGGTCGAATCTAGTCCATGGCTAATAGACAATAGAGCAATATTAACCCACGGCTTGGGCAATTGAATAGTTTTTGTATTTTTGTTTTACGGTTTTGCTTAAAGTGTTGAAATGAGTAATGATTTTTGTTACATTTGACAGTTGGTTGTCTGGAAATGACGTCATTTCAAACAGCGGGAGGCCTCGAAGACGAATTGTCTCCCAACGAGAAATATATCCTAACACATGAATGGGGTCATACAGGGATTATGTGTTTGTCACTCAACCTGTGCTTAGTTGTGTCCGTGTGCGCAGAAGTCAAAGGACAACAGAGATTATGTGGTACCGGCACGTAGCCTACTCCTGATGAAAAGCAGCTAGAGGACCATCGGCTTTACGTCCCAAAGGAAATAACGGTGTAACTTGACCAGTCATATAGGTTCCTCCACTAACCTGGACTGCCGAGCAGTTGCGCTCAATTTGGTTCCAAAAGAACTAAATAATACTATGTAAACAATATTTCTATCATTCTAATTATCATATTGGTATTACATTCATTCATTCATTCATTCATTCATTCATTCATTCAAATCTCTTGTGTAATGTGGTAAATTTAAAATATCAACCATACTTATCATAACATAACAATTTTTTTGAACAGTACACTCAGTTCTGTCGAAACCAAATTGAGCCAAGTTTTCATTTCATGATGTGGTACAGCAAACTACATTTAAGCTGTTCAACGAGAGTGCAGGTTTATTTCTTCTTCCAATGCAGAAGATTCAGGGTTCGATTACCAATTTTTGATGGAGGGGGGGAGGAGAGATCTTTCTAATTGCATTCGTACTGATGTACATGAAATGATGTCTTTGGAATCGTCATTACAACAATCTTCACAGCATAAAATTGTATAAATGTCCCACTCTGAACAATCAAAATGAATTAAATATTCTTCTATGGTTTGCTTTTGCCTTTCTGTGGTTGTGTTGTGTATTGGCACTAGTCAAAGAAGTTATAAATACACTTGTCATGTCTATATACGTCTCTTATCATGTGCATGTCTTCATCAGTCTCAACTAACTTCTTTGCACTCACTCATGTAAACACGAATTAAGATATGAGATAATTCAACAACAAAACCCTTCTCTCTGAGATATTCTCAACAAAACTAATGAAATGTCCATCCCGGCAGTTTATGACGTCTTCAAAACGAAGCATCATTACGACAATCAGTGTCGCCGGTTAAACGAAGACCGGTTTTCATTTTCCAATAAATAATGCTAATTTAATTTTATAAAAGTGTCAGCCGATTTCAAGCGCCATTTCACACGTACGTATCACTTCAAAATGTTAATTCTCGTTTTTAAGTCTAAGTTATGGAGTTTTAGTAAATGCGCGTAGAATTTATTGCGCCCATTCAACGTGTTTTCTTGTAATTCCCGTCGCAGCTAAATGTCACCTTCCTGCCTAGGGTGAGAGTTACGAACCCAAGACTTAGTGAATACTGATTCTAATCCTCAGTAAGAGATTATTGAACAGCGCAGATTAATTAAGAACGATGGGTACGTTTACGTCAAACACCGCAGAAAATTGTCATGTTTTAATTACATCTCACGAATGCACCTCGATATCGAAAATCTGAATAATTATCGTACTGTGGTTTGGTAAGCCCTACAGACTGAATGATAATGTATCTATAACATCATAATCAGTATGACTGTGATACTTATTTAATTAGTATTATAATGAAATAAAAATCACAGTCATACTGATAATGTTAAATACATTTATCATTCAGTATGTAGGGCTTACCAAACCACAGCACGCTGATTACTCAGATTTCCGATTTCGAGGTGCATTCTTGAGATATAATTAAAACATGACAATTTGCTGCGGTTTTTGACGTAAACGTACATAATATGGTTCGCAGACGTAAATCTGGCTGTTCCTTTCTCTCTTCTTGAAAGTGTTTAGAAACCTTCATCCCTTTTCATGTAGTCTTCATGTGCCAATTTCCTCTGCATTACCCCGTCTGGAATAAAGAATACTGTTGACAAAGCAAGTGTTTTCTCTACTTTACCTGTAATGAAAAAAGATTCTGTTTTGTGTTCAATATTTTTGTTGTTGCTTTCTGTCTGTCAGAGAGACTGATGGCGCTGTGATCTTTCAGCTAACAACCCCTTTCAACGAATTTAGTAAAGCGCATAATACATCGACAGTGACGGCGAAGAAACAGCTTTTTGAAATGAGCAACAAGTATAATATGTTATGAAATGACTGCTTGTTTTAAATTGAGTGTAAGAACATGTGTACCCTGTTCTGAGTGAAACAACGAATGTGTTCAGTCACTATCTTAAGATAATCAAAAGTTGTCATGCATAGACCGGCACCAGCTAAATGCCAATCAACTTTATTGTAATGCGCATCGCTCGTGAATTATGTAGTTTTAATTATGTACAATCATTAAGTCAACTTTTACTTTTTAAATTGCATTTCCATTTCATAACGTTAAAAGTAATTGCACATTGAATTTACCTTATTGTACTTTAGAGATAACTGCTCGTAAAGCCAGCTGATTGCGACATCATTGCATTCATAGCCAGGAGATAATCTATTATTAAAATTGAAATGAAGCAAATTAAATAATGCACTTTAAATTACAACAAAGGTATATTCCATTGATTACGATTACCAGTGTTTCCTGTTCGCGTAGTAATTAATGTTTAATGTCCGCAGTTCAGACCACGTGTGGATACTGAACGTAAAATTATTATTTTTATTTATTTAACGACGTCCACGACAGCTATGGTCGTTGTGACGTAGAGCGAATCAGATCCATCACAGGTCCACGGGGTCGTCATAGGGGTAACGAGGAACATTTGGTGGGTTGGGGGGGGGGGGGGGGGGGCGTTTAGGTCGCAAAGAGGGCATGAATGAAAATGAGAATAATAATTAATAAGTTTTCGTAGTAATACCCGTTATAGTGTGCAGACCAGCTAATTACCTGATGTGCCCGTCTTCAGGTGCCTAACTAGGTTACTGGGGTGTTTGGATAGCTGGAAAGGAATGTCCGAGGGCCGATGATAGTAGGACTCAATCCCAGCATTCGCCTTTACGACTGAGGAAAATTTCGAAAAAACCTTCAGTCACGACTGCCGGTGGCCAGAATCGAACCGGCGACCTCCCGAATTAGTCTCGCGTCACCGCTGAGCCACCTCTATCGGTAGAAGGAGAATGGTTAGGACTATCCAAATAAATGTCACAATAGGTGAAGACCTATTGTGGCTCCTGGGCAGGTTTACTGCAGCAAATATACCAAAGTCGTTGCATAATAATAGTGTCATGTGTCACATGAAAAATAAACTATTACGGATGACGCAACAACTGACTGACATTGCACGAGAGTCAAAAGTTAAACACCATGCTATGCTACACAATACTAAATTTAGTTTTCTTGCATTTCAATTGCAATCATTAGGGTTGTCATTTTGGAAAACAGTTAATTATTAATTCGATTCTAAAAGTATATCAACCCTAAACATTAAACTTTTTAAATTCAATGTTTAGTTCTGGCTAAATTAAATTTTGGTTAGTAACAAACTTTCTCAATATTGTGTAGTGTTCTAAATATATTACAAGGAACACATTTGTATTTTGCTTGGTTTTAATAGTAGGGCTATCTTCCCGCATTTTAGAGTAATGTTGAGCCAGTGTCACAAACATTATAAGAAAAGCAATGCTGAAATATTGCATGACTATAAAACCACTGAAATGTGGAATAATAAATAGTTCCTAGTTGATCTTACATAAAAAGTGAAACTATCAAAGACTTTATAGTGCATAACCTCTGGATTTATAGAGTTGTTGGCAAGTAAAATTGGTTCTATAGACTGCAAATAGTCCAAGAGTTAATCGTGAAGGGATAAACGGTTGTGCCAACTTATGGAAGATTAATAATCTCTCAGCGCTGTGATTATCACAATTATTTCTGCACGGAAAATCTCGAGGCTCTGCACAAATATGGACACAGCGTAAACATGGTAATAACAGTTTAACAATTAGATACTGTTATATTATGGCCTTACATGGGCGGGGCTATAAACCTATCGATGTTTTCCTATGACTAACAAATCATAAAATAACGCATTACATTTCGTCTTGTCAATAAATATTCAAAATACGATTAGAAAAGTGAAAGTTTGTCTGCAAGAAAATATGCGGATTAAAACTTGTTTATGCAATGATCTATGATTGACGTTCAGACTTGAACAAGTCAAACCTTATAGGTTGGGAAACATACAGAAAACAGCTTAACTTAAGTAGAGATTATGGACAAAACAAAAGTATTCAAGTAATTAGATTTTGTCAATGATTTAGACATATTCTAATTCGTTGGATTTTGTATTTAGAATATTTATTAACATAATCACAATTTGTACTCTTTTTATACTACACTATACAAATTACAGTATTATTATTTGTATAGGTGATTACTAAATGTATTTCCAATAAATAGATTGATAAAATAGAAGACAGGCCAGGACACAAACAAATACAAGCTATCGTGTCTTCCAGCATAAAAGTTTCTGGTCATGAAAAACAATTCAAAGAGCAGTTGATATATTTATTTAAATATTATTGGCTCGTAGGCTTATTTCTATTCTTGAACTTACAAAAAGCATTGCAAGTTAGGCAAACCGATTCCCTTCGCAGCTTTCATGGGCTATAGGAATCGCAGTCACGTGGTGTCCTCAAGGGCTATAGGAGCTCACGAACCATAATCCGAAGAGGTGCCGATATAAAAGATATCTTTACTGATCTTGATTTATATGACGGCGGCGGCTGCCCAACGTAATATAGAGAATAATGTATTTCCTTTGATGCCTTCTTTACCGTTGAAAAAGACAATTAATTTGGTTCCACTCTATGCAAGTATTGATACTTAAGAAAATGAAATTCACTTCGTCGTGTGGCACGATGTTGTTTTATGCCGTGTAATTTGTTTTCTTTGTAACCCTTAATAATAATAAAAATAAATTATTTTTTAAAATTATCATTAAATGTTTTGATAAACACGCGTGAATAGTTTGAAGGTAAATCTTTATCTCCTCGACTCAGCCCAGATCCTGGAGAGACCAGCGCGGGTAGACGAGAGACCAGCGCGGGTAGACGAGAGACCAGCGCGGGTAGACGAGATCCTGGAGAGACCAGCGCGGGTAGACGAGAGACCAGCGCGGGTAGACGAGATCCTGGAGAGACCAGCGCGGGTAGACGAGAGACCAGCGCGGGTAGACGAGAGACCAGCGCGGGTAGACGAGAGACCAGCGCGGGTAGACGAGATCCTGGAGAGACCAGCGCGGGTAGACGAGAGACCAGCGCGGGTAGACGAGATCCTGGAGAGACCAGCGCGGGTAGACGAGAGACCAGCGCGGGTAGACGAGAGACTAGCGCGGTTAGACGAGAGACCAGCGCGGGTAGACGAGAGACCAGCGCGGGTAGACGAGAGACCAGCGCGGGTAGACGAGAGACCAGCGCGGGTAGACGAGAGACCAGTGCGGGTAGACGAGAGACCAGTGCGGGTAGACGAGAGACCAGCGTGGGTAGACGAGAGACCAGTGCGGGTAAACGAGAGACCAGCGCGGGTAGACGAGAGACCAGCGCGGGTAGACGAGAGACCAGCGCGGGTAGACGAGATCTCACAGACTCCCATAAAAGTTAATTAAATCCCTAAACCGACAGAAACCAACCCGACGCGTCAGTGTCGGACGTGCAATCACCTATTTGATCTCGTTATCAGCAAACTTAGTCGTGGCAAATTGAAATGATGTTTCTCGGCTGTGCTGAGCTTCAGTGAGACCCACCCACACACGTATTGACCATTCATTACCCGCTAAGCGGCTCTTTACCCGCCCACCAGCGAGATAAACCGCAGCTTTCCCTGCCAGGCTGTATGTACAAGATCTACTCCAAGGGTAATTGACTGGAACTTATAATTAAAACCTTGAAGGAAGATCGTTTCCTTTAAAGGACGGACACGACGAGCTCAGCGGAGCCGTTTTTAGAAGATAAAGTTTAATATTAGAGTCCAAGGGTGCCCATCTGTGTTGGACAACCGGGCTGCCACGTCAGTTCGATTGAAACCTGTGTACTTTCTCATGTGGTGCATTGCCAGCTTTTAGATGAGTACACCTAATTTTCATTATTAAATATTTTTAATCCAGACCTAAAGGTCCATAACAAATATAATGTATACATTGTACAGGAAAAACACAAAAACAGAAACAAATTTATTATTTAAAAAAAAAACGTGTGATCACATTAATTTGGAAGGTTCGTCATAGACTACGTATATCACGCAAGTTTAATGCGCATTGGATGAAGGCGCCTTGGTTCCAATCGGTTGCCGAGTGTGATATACGGTCTCATCTAAGCCGAATGCAAATTCAGCCAATCACAACACAGGTCGTGGATCACGGAGCCGATTTGATGTGTATATCACTTAAATCAAAGCGAATTCTAACCTCAAACTCGCTTGCCAAAGTGTATTGGATCGGAGTCGCCTTGAGGTAACCACACTCTGCAACCGATTGGAACCAAGGCGCCTGTTAAATTTGCGTGGTCATGGATTATGTAATTCTCGTTGAGATATTCCTAATGAATAATATGATTCATATGTCATAGAACAAATAATAAATAAATAACATAAACTATGTAAGTGACGTATGAAACAACTAACAACCTTAATCAAGTTGCATCTCGTCCTTATGCGCCTGATATTGTAGTGATACTATCAACAGCACGTCTGTTGACAGGCGTTGTTTGGGTACATCCCAAGCGAGGCTGGTACACTCCATGCTGAGGGCAATAACAAGCAGTTACTGGGAAATCCCGCGGCGAACTCCGATGCAGTAGACCGCGTGGAGCGACCGTCCTATCTGAGAATGTTACAGAACACATTGCGACCGAACACTAGTTAGTAGTTACAGTGTAGTTAGTAATTGGTGTTTTACAACGTACTCGACAGTTCGATCATACGACATCGGCCGAATTAGATCCATTGCACCTTAACAAGGTCGTCATAAGGGAATCCAACGTACGGGGGTTGGAAGGGGATTTTAAAGGGGGGGAGGGGGGATTTGTGGGCGTTTGGATCGCGATGAGAACTGACAAGTAAAAAGAACAAATGAAAAAGTAGGGAAATGAAAAATGATGAAAGCCGTGCGCGTGAGATGAATAAAGGAAGAAATAGATGTACGGGAGCCTTTTGCGGGCACCGGTCACCTCGAGTAAAGACTATCTTGACTTGACTGGTACAAACTGCGTTGGATTGGATTCAACCCTGGAAGGAGAAGTCAATTTGAAACGTTCTACTGTAATTCTTTATTCTTCACCTGCAAAAGAAGACGCAGTTATGAAATTTAAAAAGTCGAAATATATCTCTTGTGTTGCCTTTACCGATTGAGCTGGTTCAGTAACAACACGCTAGTCTCTAATACGGGAGATCACCGGTTCGACTCCAGCCACCGGAAATCCTGGAAGTTTTCTTTAGGTTGTCCTCAGTCACAAGGCGAACTAGGGGCCTGAGACCTATAGTAACGGCCCTCGTACATTCCTTCACAACTATCCAAACACCTAATGCACCTAATTAGGCACCTGACGAGGGACAGATAGGCATAGTTGGTTGTGCATCCCACAGCGGGGGCTCCAACGAAACATTTTTACTATCTACATCTTTTGCTGCATTTACATTTAGTATTTCCATATTTTTTTATTATCATATGTTCTGTGTATATTTCTTATCATAATGAAATAATTTATAAATTGCACCACAATTTTACCTACAATTAGCTTCAAGTTTGTAAGTGATTAATTAATTGTAGCTGAGACGCAATATGCTCATCAAGTAAACGTGTTCAGTGAATGTACAGGTTGGTATCTGATAAATCTCTTAGTCTTATTCTCCGTTTGCCATTAATTGTGTTGTGTTGAGTTTCACACAGTCGATCTGAAATCGAGTAGATTCTATTCAAACGGGTTTATTGTTATCAACTATAGTCAGTGGCGATTTTAAAATAAATAAATAAATTCACATTTAGAGTCTACCCACTCAGTAACGAAACTGATTTTCAGTGGGGGACTTTAATTTAAAGTGACTAAACCAACCCTGTAGGCTCCGAACACCATCGACGAGTGAGCGACGACCAATCAAAGATCAATATTTCAAATACGAAACATATGAATCAGCGATTTTAGGCCTATAGGCGTAATAGGCGCGCGCCCAGGGCCCCTCGCTCTAGGGGGCCCCCAAATAAATGAAATAACGCAAGAAAACTGGTAAGAAAACGAAGATTTCTGATAACATGATTTATTATTTATCTCAGTTATTTGTTAGTTGAAAATGATCGTTGTCAACACTGTAAAGAGGATTCCTATTTAGGAAACTCTTTCGGACAAGAGCGGCTTGAGAATCTTGCAAAACTGTGCTGTCTGTGCAATGAGTTTCAGAGACTCAACGTTAGACCTTGTAACTTTAATAATCAAACTTACAGATTTTCCAATGCAATGTGTAGGAAGAAGTGATTGTGAGATAACGCAGTAAACATATGTTTGTAGAATGAATTTGAATAGCAGGGGCCCCAAATTTCTCAGTGCCTAGGGCCCCAAGTAATCTAAACGCGCCTCTGACTATAGTTGCCCCAAAGTCAGCAGTCTCGTGCTTAACTTTGGGGCTCACTTTGGGGCGGGGGCGGGTTGAAAAAATCGGACTTTGTCCCAATCTTAAAAAAATGTCATTATTTATTGAACTGGTATCATGACAATAAAATTATGATCATGAAATTAAATCTCATTAGCTGATAACACAAATTCATTTTAGAAGATTACTGCGTGATTTCTCAATATTGTTAACATTTCACATTTACCCCCAAAAAATAGAGGAACCCTAGAAAGTAAAGCGGGTTGCGGGTGCGGATAAGGCTTTTAAAAAAATGCGTTTACGGGTGTGGTTTGACTTTCAACTTGGCGGTTTCGGATAACATATTTCCGGCCCACGCAGGTTTCTAACCATATCCACCGCCTAACTGATTCTTCCTAAATACACCGACTGTATAATAGTATTGCAAACACTTTAGATATCCCTGGGTTTCCTCCACTCGATTAAAACCATATTTTCGCGCGGCAACAATACTAATTATAGATTGTAAGGTTTACGAATAAGTCTCGCTTCAGCGATCACCCAATAAAATTTCTACTTAACGCGAATTAGCTAAAGTAATTTATACGTTGAAAGAGATTATGGCCGAGATTGAATTTAAATTGACTTGACTACAATCTTAAAGAAACAGCCAACTGGTCATAAACAAGCCTGTTGAAATGGGATTTGAACTTTGCGGGTTAGGTTTTAGTTTGACGGGCAACAAAGATTCACCGTTAGCCATGGCTCAGTGCAGCACACGAGGCTCTAACTCGAGAGGTCGCCAGTTCGATACCCGCTACTGTCATGCCTGACTGAAGGTTTTCCGAGGTATTCCTCAGTCACAAGGCGAATGCTGGGATTCAGTCATTGCTATCTGCCCTCGGACATTCCTTACCAACTATTCCAAATATCGCAATACCTAGTTAGTCCGTAAAATTATCCGTGGGCAGGTTTTCTAAGAAACATTATAAAATTATTAACATAGGTTCAAATATTCTAACATGAGGAAAGTAAACTTGATTATAATATACGTGATTTGAACAAAGTAAACACAATTATCTTGTCATACATTTCAAGTTCTAAACACTAAAACAAGATAATACCAAAGTATAGACTTCAGGGCCCGGATTCACGAAGGTGCCTAACTGCTAAGACGTCCTAAGTTAGGACGTCTTAGTGAAAAAGTCACGTGATTGCTATTCTCCAAAAAATTTAGGCGCTATTCTCCAAAGTGCTCAGTGCTAGGACATTGTAAAGACGTCCTAGTAAGGACACGCCTAGGTCTGTCTTAGCGAATCCTTAGAGATGTACTAACAATTTTAAAACTGTATTTAAAAGAGTTTTCAGATATAAATCGTAATAAATGGGGTATCTATGGACGCGGAAAAACGGCAGGAATGACATAAATGAATTATAAGGCAATATTTTGTTTCCCGAGAGAAATGACTAATCTAACCTTACATTTGACACCTGGTAGACCACCTGCTTGGGCCCTACTAGGCCTACTTGCTTCGAAATATCATCTTGCGATCTATTTGTAATCTCCAACACACACTTTATTGTGCGTACCACCGTAGAATATATTAACGTGCATCATAGGCCTAGGCCTAGCCTAGTCCAGGCTACAAGGTAGGCCCTACCCATATAAATTGAAATAATAACTGCTTTGAATGAAGGCACTGTGGGCTGTGGCTCATGTTCAGGTCTCTGGGGCCTAGGCCTACGCTAGGCGCCCCAAACGTGTGGGTATAGGGCCTAGCTAAGCCTTCGTGCTGGGCCTAGACCCTAGCATATATGCCCCTACCCTACGATCATAATGGGTGAGACCCAGTTAATGTGGCTCTACAGAGGCAGTATGTATCCTGCTGGCTAGGCCTACTTCAGAGTCATAGGCTTAGGCCTAAACGTGCTCTTAAAAATATGTATACATAGGCCTATTACATTACATGTATATAGGGCCTACATTATATTGCATACATTACAATCATATACATAATAATCTACCATTCCAAATAATCTCCTACCAGTAGGGCATGGCCTGTAGCCCATCTTTCAAATTGTTGTCTGGTGATTCTAGAATAGTTTTGGTTCGAAAGAAAAGATTGACTTGACAAGAGAATGTTTCAAAATCTTAAGCTCATGGATATAGGCCTAGGCCTAGAGGCACTACCACACCTCTGCTAATGCTATAGGCTAACCCTATACCTACTGTAGTAATAGACAAGTGGAGTCTGGCTAGTTGTAGTGGTCCTAGCATTAGAGATAGGCCCTATATCGTGTACTTGAAAGTTGGTTCACTACTATGTCAAACTTAAATATTCTCAATTTTGTAGGCTTGTTATGAAACAAAAATAAGTGTATGGTACAACTGTACACATATTGCTCCTGCTGGCTACTACAGACTCATAAACGTGCTCCTAAACATGTATTGAAGATTATAGTAGGCTCTCTCTGAATAGAAAATATGCTATATCTTCAAAGTCTATACAAGCCTACCGGTTGTCATTTTTACTATTACTGTTAGCTATGCACACATATCACATGTATGTTGGCTCTATATGTTGGTAGTATAAGGGTATATTCATTGGTTGATACTAAAATGGATATCTTGCACAAAAATATTTTTAATTTAACATTTACGACTCATTTACCGTTTAACGTAACGTTCAAAATTGAGTCGCAACCTGCAGTCAGTGGTCCAGTTCAACATTAGCTCACTTGCAACAGGTACACTGATTTGAACAATATGTTTTTACTTGGTTTCAATGCTGAACTATAAATGTCTCATGAATTCACATATTTTAAATCAATAAATGGTAAATTTTTTACTTTTGCTAAATTTATACAATCGTAGCCTTATATGTTATAACTTTTTACATAATACAGGCTAATATAAGAACGAACCCATTTCAAGCCAGCATACAGATCTTAAATGAGCAAAATATAACATTATTATCGGTCTGTTTGAACTCGATGCACTATCGGCTCTTAAATTATCTTAATTTTTGCTTATTCTTTTTCATTTTTCACATTCAATTCAACACAAACTATTTATTTCTTAAATTCCTATAAATTGTTATATTTGTTGTATTTGTAAATAATATTGTTTTGCTGTGTTGGTGTACAGACCCAGTACATTTTGTTAAAAAATAATTTTTGTTAAATATCTACTAGAACAGGTAACAGTGAAGTGATCATATAGTGTGATATTGTGGAAAGTATCAACAAGGATGAAATAACTGAGTGATTAGTAGTTTATATCATTCATACACATAAGCAAAATTAAGAAAGAAAATTTAAGACATTTTTAAAATTAGTTTCAGATTCTATTGTGGTGGTATGTTGAAAAGAGATGCACTGCACATGATTTGAATGTTTATTGTACTGTACAAAATAAAATATTTTTGCAGTTAGTTTGTACTGTAGTTTGTAATCTTTGTATGTACAGTACTCGTATCTCTATAAAACTGGGAAAATGCATTTCAACTACCTGTGTGCAATTTTATTGAACATTTTAGAACATAGGGTTATACTCTTCAAGTAGCATACATTCTCATCAAAAGTTAAATTTTACATCTTAGAATGTATAACATTTATTTGTTAGAATTGTTCAACAAACAACTGTATACACATGGTGAGAAATCATTATTTTTATTTTATTTATTATTCTTTCACCTGACATTTACATGATAAATGTGTGCTCCTCTTGAGAGAGAGAGAGTGAATAGCCTATAATTACATTATACATTACATTAAATTACAATCTTATAGATTACATTTACAATACATGAGTATATACATTGAGGTATATACATATAAATATATATAGATACACATTACATTTATAATACATAGGTATGAAAGTTGAGGTATACGTATAAATACGGTACACATACACACATTATCCTACTGGAGGGGCTAAGAGGGGGGACACAATTTTGATTTAATCAGATTTGTAATTGAGAAAATCATCTAAGGAATAAAATGCATTATGAATAAGAAATGTTTTTACTTTGAGTCTGAATGCTTTGTGAGTGGAGTTTTTAATAGATTGCGGAATTTTGTTATAAATTTTACTGCAAAGGTAAGTGGGACTATTTTTATAGAATGTGTGGTTGAATACGGGGATAAATATGTTAGAATTGGATCGTGTTTCATGGGAATGGATAGTTGTGTTTGTGATGAATAATTCAGGATGAGAGTGAGCAAAAGAGGCCGCAGATAGAATTAGTTCAGATATAAATGTATGGGGTCTATAATTTGTTTGAATTTCAGTCATTATTGTGATTGGTCTTCCACACTGCCATTCGGTCATATAAATGTAATTTTCTTGAAAGTTAAGTAGTATTAAGTATAACTTGGAAGTCTCTTTTAAGTTCTTTTATTGGAAATGCATGTTTATGATTCCAAACTATAATTCCTTTCATCCCCCAAAAAAGTTAGCCAAGGAAAGTTAATTTTGGGAAGTTTTAGTTGGTGGTACCATGTGTATAATTGATCTTTGAGGAGTGTTTTTACTGATTTTTTAATTTGGAAACCTATGGACACTGAGTCTATGAACTTCTCAAAATTTTTAGAGAGACACCTTTGAATTAACAAATGAAACAAAATTTCAAATATTTAAAACATTTTTTTAAAATCAAATTGTCTACTAATTGGTCTCATTATGATCTGTATTATTTGCCTGACTGTAATATTTCAGAACAAATACATTGATTCAAATGCACACTATACTCTCCCATTTTTTCATATGATTACCTCACTAGTCACCATGAATTTTACTTCAATTAAGTTAGGATTAGGTGCATTTTGATGGTAATGGTGCATTATTTTGTACCTAAAAGAAAGTATCTTCCCTTATTATGTTTCATAGGAAACAATATGTATACACAAAAACCAAGGTATGATTTGTTTAAAATATTTAAGTTCTGATGATCACACTGACACTATAATTATCACATTGTATAAGGGTATTAAATTAATACTACTCTGGTGAAATTTCCAAGATTCATTTTACCAGTATTATCAACGATGATATTCAAATTCTTCACACAACTGTTTGGATTTATTAGGTCATGAGTAAAGGCAACTCTAAATTTATTTTAACTATACCTACTTACATCAGCTTACTATTGTGAAGTAAATTCTTAATCTCTTTAATGATACTATAATTCCTAATATAATGTTAATGACTAATTCAGATTAATTTTTCTGGTTTTTTAGATAGTTATGGTAGGCCTACATACAATTAATTATTTAAGGATAATAATTGGGCCTGAATACTGTCACATATTGCCATGAACGGTTACGTTTATATGTACAATTAAAATTAAGCCCTCTATAAAAAATTGTCTTACACACTTGACACAGAAACATAGATTTAAAGTTATCATTTTATACTTATTGAAGGAAATTTGTTGGATGTTAAACCATGGACTAGTAACTTCGTTATAAGTCAATGGTTAAACCATCAACTAAAAATTATTATTACCTATTTGTTACTTGTTTTACTTCTTCGTTAATATATTTTTTAATCGTTTATTTCATTAATGTATTCATTTATTTCATTAATATATTTAAATATTTAGTTTTTTAATTAATATATTTATTTATTTATGTATGTAATTAATGTATTTAGTTATTTAATAAATATATATTTATTTAATGTATTTATTTATTTTATAACTCTTTTTTGTTATTACATAAAATATCACACAATAAACCAGTTGAATGGAACAAGTATTTAATTACGTTCCAAAGAATAAAATATTCGAATTTCGAACTATTTTAAACATTTTAATTGTTATTGGTTAAGAGTGCATCCAACAATGACGTCATCTATGACGTGTGTCCTAATCCTTAGGACATTGCTAAGACGTTGATAAGAATCTTTGAGAATAGGCCGTGACTTAACTTAGGACGTCTAGTTAGGACGTCCTAGCAGTGTCTTAACAGTGTCTTATCTTAGGCAAATCCTAACGCTAAGACGTCCTAAGTTAGGCACCTTCGTGAATCCAGGCCCTGTATTTCAAATAAAGAAACAGTCAAACACTCAAATTATGTGTCAACAATATAGACCTAGGTTATAGTGTTCAATACACTCATTATTCAACAATATTTACCGGGTCAAATGTATCTGATTACAAGTGACATAACTGCACCCAATTTAATTGACCACTATTTTCGTAATGTCCAAGTATGAAGAACCAAATACATATTATATAATAATATAATTTTTAAATGTTTATGCGCAGTTGTTCTCACTTTCCAACATATAACTTTCGGTTTAGCTACAGCAAGTAAAACATATCAAACTACATTCAGCCTACCGTGTGCTTTTCACCATTCAAAACAATCTCAATGATTCTACTCATTCATTACTGAAAGTGACCCTAATTCAATACAAAATCTAAACGGAAAATATCTGTCTATAGTGAATGGTACGATTGGAATTTTGGGCTTGTTTTATTCTATAATAAAATGTTTAAATATGTATTTGGCGTAATACAAACGTATAAGTAAAATTAAATTAAAAAATTGAGATAACATACTTTTTCATTTATATTAATAAAAATCAATTTATTTGTATGTATAGACTATAGCTTGACCCATGCTCTCAGCTACAGGTACTGGTTTTCAGTGGGAACAACTATACACCACTCATGAGCTTCGTTGCTATGACGGTTCCTTAGTCACCGTTTACATTGTACACCAGTATCATAAAGATAGATTGAAGTCAAAGTCCAAAGTTAAAAACCTTAGCCCGAACCGGGAATCGAACCCTGGGCCTTCTGCATGGGCAGCAGGAATAAACCCACTATACAACAAATCACACTGTTTGGCTGATGGTTACAGGCTTTGCTTCAGAACAAGTATTTAGGTTCGATTGCGGCTCAGTTCAATTGAAGCAAACATGAGCATTTATTCAAATTGTTTTGTTTGAAGGAAGCCAACAATCACATTGAATTTCATTTCAAATCTTACGTTTGGCTAAAGCATTTTAACTGGCAAATTATGTATAAAAACAAATGTTAAGACTAATCTTCAACCACATCAAAAATCGCGTTGGTTTCCTAAAACGAACTTAACACCCGAACCATAAAACTATACAGTCTTCATAAAAACAACTTATAATAAAGAAAAACGTAATTTAAAAAATGCATTATACATACTGTATCCGGGACATGTGAATGAATATATCTAAAGATGAAATCTTATTAATTTGTGCTGTACTGAAATATGAGTGAGTATTCTAACAGTCTTAATGAAGTCATTAAGCTGTAGTGTCTATATTATTAAGAGGGATGAGCAGATTAAAACATGTTGTACATGTTTGAGCATGTTTACCGTCATAGCCATGTCATTTACATCATTAGGATAGAGAAATAATTAATATACCTTATCATAAAGATTCCTAGTTGGTTCTGTGGCAGCTCCGCGTGCAAACTAAGGCCAAGCCCGGCGATTACCCTTCATTATGAGCTCTTTATTGGCATAGAAAAAATGTTAGTTAATTAAAACTTTGGAAAGACCTATAATCATAGCCCGTACCAGAAGACAATTAAGATGTGTTTTTAAAATTAAACCATACACCGGTATATCAAACCGTAGTTGTTACATGAAAAGAACATGGCCTGCGGGGATTGGAGGTTTATACATTTTACAAGTTGCAAAAATCAAGTGCATATTTTAGGGGCCATGGTGATTACTTTAATTCGTCAAGGAAGACATAACGAGTCTAAATTAAGTCATTAGTTTTACATAATTTGAAACATCAAGGTTCGAAATAAAAATGATCTAGTCTAGAATAATAAAAAGATCTTTTATGTTTGATAGTTAGTTTGAAATTAAGTAGTTGAGAGTAAATTGTATGCGGTGTGCCGAGCCCTTGTCAATCATATTTGCATATTTTACATCTGTTGGTTGTTTCCAATAAATTATAATATTTACTTTAGAAGAGTTTTAAGTTGAATTTTAATGATGTAATAAAAATACCTTAGGTATACAGATTCGATTTAAATTTTCAGAAACTTGTGTATTAACTTGTGGAACCAGATGATAAGATTAACATAAAATAAAGAAGAGTTTTCGACAGCGTTTAGGTTGATCGCAATACACGATCTAATACAAAAACATGACGTATGAACAACTACTCGTTAGACTCAGGAATTACAATATTTGCGTAAGAAATCACACGTTAACAGTTCTAGTTTCCTGCTCGCTCGTTCTACAGAACGTAAAACCTCCAACTGAGAATGAATAATGTATTATTAAAATAAGAGGTATATTATTTTAATCGTTATAACTTGCACACTAAAGATAATAACGGCAGTAAAAACAAAACGAATAAAAGCTACAGCAATAAAATCAATTAGATTGTTTAACGACATGACCGCATGTTCGTACAATGTCGGCCACTTTCACTCCGCACGATGGGCAGAGTTACCCATGGGGGACGGATTTGAGGAAAATGAGTAGAAGAATAATTAGATGTTTAACACTCACTGGTAGAGAATGAGAGTGCCTCGTACAACAGGAAGAGTTACCGATGTATCCCTCCCTATGTTAGACGTCGCCAATCGCCGCGCTCTGTATCAACCAATACTTGCTGTCGTTATAGCTGTAAAATTCTCAGAAAGGACGATTGATCACGCTCTCATTTCAACAGAATTCGCCGCGGAATTTCCCTGTACCCGCTTGTTATTGTACCCTGCATGGAGTGTTGGAATGTGCCTTGACAACGCCTGCCAACAGACATGCTTATGGTATCACTACAATACTGGATGCAGAGTACGAGATGTAACTAGATTTAGGTTGGTATTTGTCACATACGTCACTACACAGTTACATAATGACGGCATCACTTGGCAAGGTAGGTTGAAGCTACTTTTCATAGGTTGCACGTACGCCACATCTTTGCGCGTGGCGGCCACATTTGTGATCAAACTTTGACGTTTCCATGGAGAAACAATTGAAGGCTATTGTCGTAGAACACAGAAATCCTTAGTTCATTAAAATCCAGCTTGCTTTTTAAATAAAATTGGTAGGTGTGGTATTTCTTAATTTTTTATTACTTATGTTTACTTTTGAAATTCTAAATTAGGCTTATATACTAAATTTGAATAGTATTTGCCAATGATCTAGGATTGGTCCTCATCATTTGTGTCGCAATCATGGCCGCTGTGACGTCACGTGGGAACTATGAATAGCGTACACTCTCATGTAAAACGAAGTAACTCCAACATATTAACACGTGACTGAGAAGACAGTCAGGAAACACACCTCATTGCATCATCTGTGTTGCTCGTTGGTCTATAGTCACTAGGGGTTATTGCTGCTTCAATGCAGCGGGTCCAGGGCTCAAATCCCGGTTCGGGCATGGGTTTTTTAACACTGGAAGTTGACTTTATCTATCAATGGGTGTAAAGGGTGACTTTAGAGCCGTCATAGCAACGAAGCACATAATAAATGTTATAAATATCCCCCACTGAAAATCAGTTCTTGTAACTGAGTGAATAGACTAGAAATACAACACAATATTCACGGATCCACTGATATTGGCCGATACGGCCTTCATCATTGGCTCCATTATGGCTATCGATTTCGTGAAAGCAATCAATAGAGAACATTGAACACACATTAATAATAATAAAGTAAATTATAATTATATACATAAGTGGAAATAAGAGATTATTGAAATTATAAACTCAAATAGACAGATAGAGCGTGAAAGGGTAGAGTAAAGATCACAATCAGAGAAAACGAAGTCAAAGAAGCGAGAAATAGAAGGAAATTACAATATCAGTATAATTCAGGGCCCGGATTCACAAAAGGTCCTAAGTCTTTTTTTGGTCTTAGCTCTAAGACCGGCCTAGCTTTGAAACACTTGTGAATACAGTCCCACGTCTGAGAACGAATTGTAAAACGAATTGTTTGATAGTTCATTGCGTCCTTCTTCCGACCAGGAATTAGTATAGCTTCTTCATGGGACATAGGCCTGGATTCACAACAGGTTCAAAGTTAGGCCGGTCTTAGAGTTAAGACCAAAAAGTCTTAGGACCACTTGTGAATCCGGACCCTGGTCTGCTTGGCGATATCTTGGACACTAGTGCGAAAGGGGTTCAGTGGCAAATGTTTGGTAACATTTGTTTGGTCGGACACAGAGAGTAAAGTAAGCAACTAGTAAGTATATTAGTATTCATATTCATCTTTATTTATGTGACCCATACATTGTAAAGGTATATCTATATCCAACTTCTCTATAGGGGAAGAGAGACGACAATGAACAATTATTCTAAAACTAAAACTTTTACTAATACAGTGCACACAGTTTTGTATAACAAAATCTATATTTACTATTTTAGATCCAATGAAGTAGATTAAAATATGTGTGAGGTGGTGACAATGGTAGTGAGACGGCTATGATTGTGAACTAAGTAAATGTTTATAACAACACAGACTTGGGCCTATTTCAAAGTTGATGCAGAATCAAGGAAGAATTAATTTAGGTGTAGAAGGCTTTTTTATGAGAAATGCTTTTAGAGTGATTTAAAAAATATGTGGAGATGTGTCTTCAATTAACTTTGGGAGCTTGTTGAAGATTTTCCAACATAGATATACGATAAAGTATGATTTAATGAATCATCGGAATAGTGTAATGGTAGTAGTATAGTATGGTAGTAGTATAGTATGGTAGTAGTATAGTATGGTAGTAGTATAGTATGGTAGTAGTATAGTATGGTAGTAGTATAGTGGTAGTAGTATAGTATGGTAGTAGTATAGTATGGTAGTAGTATAGTATGGTAGTAGTATAGTATGGTAGTAGTATAGTATGGTAGTAGTATAGTATGGTAGTAGTCTAGTATGGTAGTAGTATAGTATGGTAGTAGTATAGTATGGTAGTAGTATAGTGGTAGTAGTATAGTATGGTAGTAGTATAGTATGGTAGTAGTATAGTATGGTAGTAGTATAGTATGGTAGTAGTATAGTATGGTAGTAGTATAGTGGTAGTAGTATAGTATGGTAGTAGTATAGTATGGTAGTAGTATAGTATGGTAGTAGTATAGTATGGTAGTAGTATAGTGGTAGAAGTATAGTATGGTAGTAGTATAGTATGGTAGTAGTATAGTATGGTAGTAGTATAGTATGGTAGTAGTATAGTATGGTAGTAGTATAGTATGGTAGTAGTATAGTATGGTAGTAGTATAGTATGGTAGTAGTATAGTATGGTAGTAGTATAGTGGTAGAAGTATAGTATGGTAGTAGTATAGTATGGTAGTAGTATAGTATGGTAGTAGTATAGTATAGTCTGTAGTATAATGTGGCTCGGGCCGGCGCCACAACCGCCTGAACTGTACTGCCCACTGCCTTTACATGTATTGCACCGTTGTCTATGATGATAACATTTGATTACAGCTTGTTTAGATTTGAGATTTATGAGAAAACAACAATAACGAAGGAGCAGTAACAGACCAATTAAGATTTAGACCAATTATTACATAAAAAAATATTAAAAAAACAGGATTTTCACAAAGATGTGAATTAAAAAATGATGAACCGTTGATAATAATTTGAATAATTAAAACCATAAATAACGTAAAACTATGGTGGAAGAGTATAAAGATGTAAAAAGAAAATTTGTTAAATGCACACATTTACATTAATTACCCCGTAAGGTTGTTAAAATTCTTAAATAATTACTAAAAACATTTGGCCGAGTCTGGTGTACGAGTGACCAATTACGTCATAATCTCGCGGATGTATCTTTATACGTAGCCTATTACGAGT
This sequence comes from Isoperla grammatica, assembly GCA_945910005.1. Classification (NCBI taxonomy): domain Eukaryota; kingdom Metazoa; phylum Arthropoda; class Insecta; order Plecoptera; family Perlodidae; genus Isoperla; species Isoperla grammatica. The sequence goes on along the minus strand of OX246742.1, from coordinate 15,245,266 downwards.
CAAAGAATTAACGCTGCATTTTAAAATGTTTTATGATGATTCAAATAATAATTGAGTTGATCTTTTGAGTACCGTGTAAGATTGAGTCTGACAAACTTCCTCCGGGACGAATGTTGTCTGCGCTGTGACTGCCAAGGTTCGTAACGTCTCACTTGCGCATGCGCAGTTTTACCATTATAACACCCCGGCCTAGCTAGACTCTTGTGGAATGTGTTTGATGTGGTCGTTAATTCGTTATTTTCTGTGCGAGTAAGATACAACGAAAATAAATACTAGAAATAGAAAAAGAATTAGACTTCAGTAATAATAAGCAATGGTGTAGAATGACCGGAACGCTGTTCCGACAATAATTATGAAATATTGGAAGCTTTACTATGATGTTGCTCTATTCAGGCGACTAACTATGAGAATTTTAAGATGTTGGGATAGTGAGAAGGGAATGTCCAAGGGTTCTAAGTATGACAGTAGTTGCCTTGTGACTGAGTAGTAACATAATAAAGCTTCAGTCTTTACAGTCGATGATCGGAGTCGAACCAGCGACCTCCCGAATAGAATATCGCGTGAAACCGCTGAGCCACCGCTATCGCTAAGGCAGATAAGAACCTTATTAGTCCTATCGTTTAGCCTTCCATTTCTACGTCTTAGCTAGCGAGAATGACAAAGAAAATACAAATAAAAATATTAATATAAACTCTTTTAAAAAATGTATAATTATAATTGTTGGTGGTTAAGTTCGTTAAAACGGGGCTTATTTATCTAAACTCTTACATGTGCTCTTATTAACGAGACGCAATCATGCATTTAACGTAAAAAACACAAATAAAACAACTTATGAAGTAACATCTAATGTGGACTTCCCACCAGCTAAAACGACATATTTTTTACCAATATTTAAACGGTACTTATATTACAGCTGGTTTATACAACACTGTGCTAATTAAACAAGAACTGCAAAGCGTTCGAATGAGTACTTTTTGTATTCGTATAATAAGCACTTGTAAACATTTAAGCATTCATACCGTATGTCGCCATAATAATGTAAATATATGTTTTTTTAAAGCTACACAAATGTTCATGGCATTCCTCAACCAAAAAACGTATAAAACACGTTCTTGTGCGTTGCAAACTGTTAATAAGGGGAAGTGTCAGCCTAAGTAGGACACATTTGTGCGTTGACACACATTACTTATGACTCCAGTGCTAACACGCAGCCTAACAGGTGATACATTCACTCGACACCAACAAATCTGTATAATGGACTAGACTTGTGCTTAGATCAGTTTCTTGTTGTAATGTTATTATCAGGCAGTTCAGTTGTCAGTCAGTTGTTGTTATTAGCCTTACCCTCACCGCAGCACATTTAGGTAAATCCCAAACCGAACCAAACCATCTTCCAATCAAAAGAATAATCGTTTTAAGTAAGGTAAAAAATAAACAAGTATTCCATAATAACAGGAATGTACCAAACATTCTAAAGCCCGAGGTGATTAAAGCAAAGGAGCTCAGCTCATTTTAATACAGCGGGTAGTAATTATTAGACCACTTTTAGTTGAAAGTATACATCTACCTATTTATAGTTATTAACCAAATTATTGAAACAAGAGTATAGCCTATGTCGTTTAATGAACGAAAATTAAAAATGGTTAAATTTCTGCCCCTTTGATATTTTTTTTTGTTTTTTGTTTTTTTGTGATTTCGTATAAATTTTAGTTGAGTTTCTCAAACGCACATTTATGTTTCTTTGCTTCCCTTTGTAACTGAGTTTTAGTTTTTTTGCAAATAAATGAATATGTTCTTATAAATAAATGACAGATTATAGAATAAACTGGAAATGTGTTTCAGCCTAGGAAATAAATTTGCTTTACGTTTGTTTTTTAAACCGTTTTTCACGTGAAATGATCCATTATTATATAGCGGTGTGCAAAAATAAAAACTAGTAGATGAATAGCCTGAACTTTTATCATTCAATAAATTCTCTTATTTTATTTATCACTTTCTAGTATTTATATTTACATAAAATACCGGGCCTAGAGGTCCGAAGTAATTTTCTGGTATTATCTGTAAGACCAGCCTAATTTTAGGCCACTTGTGAATCCATTACTAATTCCTGGTGGGAACAAAGACGCAATGAACACTCGAATCATATGTTTGGGTCTGGATTCACAAGGCCTCCAATGTTAGGCCGATCTAACAGAATGAAGATCAGAAACAAACTTATGAATCTTATGAATGACTTGAATGAATGAATGAATGAATGAATGAAATGACTGGATGAATGAAAACATGAATCCACGGCCTGGTTTCTTGGAATTATAATTTTAAAATTTTGTAATACATACTAAATATTTAACCTGTAATCTGAGGTCGGCCTAGAATCAAACGTATAAGCTACATTGAACCTAAAATTGAATGAAATTTATGTTTTCTGCTGTAGCTTTGTTTTGACTTACTTTACCAGTGATTTATTGAAATAACTCATAACTGAATACTTATCCCGACCCCGATTTCAACACGTTTTACTACATTCACTAACCGATAGTCATTGATTTATTATCAATTATTGACTATTATGCAACAATGCTCTTTACTCTAACCACAGGTAACGGACTAACGGTTCTACTTCAAGTGTATAATAAGTCATCTGTGCCCCAACTGTACACTACGGCATTGTTATAAGTATATTGTTACATGTTATAGTTATAAGACTAAGCTATATAGAATATAATTTCGTATTTGCATTGTTTATATTTTGTTTTCAGTAGGCCTAGTCATGTTTTGTTGATCACTTGATGTTATATAGACATATTATGTTTTTATTTTATTTTTAATTGTGTATCAAATCGCATTAGTAAAATTTCATATTCTGGTTTATATATAAATAACATATTTATTTCTATATCCTTTAAACAACATTACGCAACGAATAGTCCGAATGACACTGAAGGCGGGACTAAGTACATTTTTAAGAACTTGGAATTTGTGATTAACAAGTTGAAACATACAATACACATAATATATGCGTTCACATAACAATTGTTATGAATAAGAATTGTTATGTGAACTCATATACAGGTTTCGTATGTTTCAACATTGTTAGTCACAATTCCAAGTTCTTAAAAATAAACGTACGCTCCGCCATAATGCCGAAGAATCAGAAATAAGTCAGTTCAAGATCACAGCTAGCTGTGTTGCTCCGCAGTCGTCTTATGGCATTGAACATAAACTACGCAGGCTACCGAGGCCTAATAAAGCCATTAATTTGCCCCTATGGGGAGTAGAATAATCACACACTGTCTCAAATGTAATTGAATCATGTTTAGAGTAACCACTAATTGACTGGACGGTTGGCCTCATCCGATCTGCATATTTTATTATATCGAAACCTGTTCTCTGGCCGCCGGCGGACAAAGCTAATAGTTTTCCAGCAAATGGTTGTTCTAGCCCAGCTAGAACCCCAGAACAGAGGCACGCATACGAGTTTGCCTATACGGTTTCCAAGATAAGTGCAACAACATGTTACAGTTGTTATAATTATATTATAAAAGAGATTTTCTTACAAAAACCAATTGCCACAGTATTAGTGTTGACTTGTGTGTGTGTTGAGATATGTGTGATATCAACACCCTTATTTTTCGCACCATAATACTCTATTTTCAGCCAATAAACAGTACTTCCTATCTATTTCCTCTATATTCTAAATTCTTCTGCACGTTTTTTTTTACACTAACATTTATTTTTGGCCAATATTTAACACATTTTCATTATTTCGGTCTTATTTCGCGAATACACAGATATTTTGTGAATTTCGTGGTTAAAGCTCCATGTCGGTTATTTTGCGTGATTCAAAATTTGCATGATTAGCATCCTGACACGATGTCTTGTCCACAGTGATTATTTTTAGGGGTACAAGTACAGTTTCGTTTTATTTCGTAACGCGAATTTTACTTGGTTCTATTTATTACTCATAAAGTCTTCAAAATAATATCTTCGTATGTGAATGCCACACTGAGCCATGTATGCTCTTGTTGAAGAAGTGAAGCTGTTGCATTGTGGGAAGAACTCGGTCACTCAGAGAGGGTTAGTCCTGGGGGGAGGGGGTGTATGAATCCTGGGACTGGATTCACAAGCAGTCTTTTTCTGGTTTTATAACTCTAAGACCGGCCTAACAGAACTCTTTTAAATCAAGGCTAATATCTGAGAATAGGTTTTTATGCATTATTGGAATGTTCATCGCGTCTTTGTTCCAACCAGGAATAAGAACTTCTTCACGTGATCTGGGTCTGGTTTCACAATTCACAAGAGGTCCAAAGTTAGGCCGGTCTTAGAGTTAAGATAAAAAGACTTGGGATCTCTTGTGAATCCAAACCCTGGATTATATTCAGTCGGACTCTTGTATGTGGATCTTTAAAATATATATTTTTTAATTTAAAAAAATTGAAAACACAAAATGTCTACATATTCAATAATATATTCTGCCCTCTTCAATGGGCTCTACAAATCTGAAATGAAATCCTCAGTTTGTCTCACAACAATGTCAGCTTGTTAAAGATCATCCACCATTACTGTAGTAATGCCGACATTACACGGCTCAATACTTTCGTCAAACTTATTGAATTCAAGAACAAAAGCCAATCAAAGACAGTTTGGTAAAAACGGCAACAATATAGCTTCTATTAATTGATGCTTTATTGTCCTTGAATTCAATAAGTTTGACGAAAATATTGAACCGTGTAAGAGAGTTTTAACTTCAGTGTTTTCCTAGGTTAACCAGCTTGGAACCCAAGTACCCAAAACACTTTCTACAAAGCAGTTAGGATCAAGACATTGTGAAATAGCTTCCAGGAACCACTCTTTGTAGCGAGCGGACTTATTTAGATGATTATGTATTGTTCTGTGAGAAGATTGCACCGCCTTGTAGTTAGATGTCAGAGCAGCCTAGAGCAAAGCACAGGAATCTTAATATACACGGCTGTGTCATTTGGCGTAACAAGGAGAGAGCGATAGAGAGAGCGAGAGAGAGAGAGAGAGAGAGAGAGAGAGAGAGAGAGAGAGAGAGAGAGAGAGAGAGAGAGAGAGAGAGAGAAACAGTATGTGTATAAATTATAAAATTAAAACATTCTGAATAATTATGTGCTTCATGGTTCACATTCTAATAATCAAAACTTGGATTAAACGGTTTTGCTAAACTTTTAGTCCCATGATGTCATTAATCGAAGACTACTCGGTACAAAGATGGCGTCTGGAAAAAGATACCATACATTTTGATTGTAATGTGTTGAGACCAGGTTGGTGCAGTTGGATCTTTTTGTTGGAAATACACCGTCAACTCTTTGTTTTAAAATCGTTCTAATATTGCAATATGGCAAGAGGTTAGCAAGCCATGCAGAAACGGATGCAATAATGAAGTCCAAACGAAATGTTGAGAATGATAACTGTTACTGCCCTTACTCGCAAAACATATTAGCGCATAGTTGCCCCAACGAAAGTATTCTGATGCTTACGACACAACCGAGTCCAAGGTGACAACTTAATATTCTACTTTGCTAATTCCTACCATCTTATCTAAACAGGTTCATTGGGGGTAATTTAAGACCTTCCGTTGGTTACCTGTAACGGCCCCGTGTGGCCAAACGCCCGACTAAGCCGAATGGCCGAACCGTGCAGTTACGAATGTGCGAAAGAACGCCAGGTATCTGTTGATTTTCTTTCAATTGGCGCGGTTGAAAGGGGCAGTAGACGCTTTCCAATTTTCAGTATGACAAATCAAGGAATTATAGTATTTCTTGAATCCGTGAGTAACAATGAAGTAAATAATTGGTCGGTAAGATTGTACTTGAGGGAAACGGACGTAACTAGAGTGAACACTTGTTATGGGTTATTTATAATCACCTGTTGTCAAGTCTGGTATTCGTGAATGACATGACGGCCATATGAGAAGCCGCGCGTCCACTGCGCATGCGCGATTAGAGACAGCCAGGCAGCGATCACTCCTTGAATACCCTCGCATCACACAAGGTCCGCTTGATCTCCGCCTAGCAGAGGCTCGTCGAACTCGCAAGTTAGGTCGTCGCAGTCCGTTCAAGAATGTTAAAAATCACATGTTATTCAAATGGGAGGAACGCTAATAAAGATAACATATGAAGTGATCTGTCAGAATAGCTTTGGCTTAAAAGGACATATCATTACACTATTTGAAGACAGTTATTCATTGCATTAGATCAAAATATCTCATTTACGGGTTTGAAGTATTAGTTTGCATGATCTAAAGCGTATAGTTATTTATAAACGCTGATTTAGTAGTGAGAGACAAAATGGTGGCTTTGGTTCCCTGGCGACGACCTAACTTGAGAGTTCGACGAGCCTTCGCTAGGCGGAGATCAAGTAGACCTTGAAATCACACCACTTTGCAATCATTTATTATGAAGGTGCGGGAGCCACAGACCTTCTAGTTCTGCTGACACTCGCCAGGTGCAAACTCGCTCGCATTTCGTTTAATCTACATTATTTATAAATAAACGAGCCCAGGGTGACTCTGCCTGTCGTAGGAGGCAACAAAAGGAGACTCTGTCCCTTTCCTCCCCCAGTCCCACTTGGCCCTGCCCTCCCTTGCTGGACTCCCTTTATGACTACCCCCGCGATCATGCAGCCCTCAGTATAACATTAATTCCCATTTCAATCTGCTTACCTTAAATGGACACACACTATGCTTAACATTCAGCAGGTCTCTACCTAGAGTGCATTCATTTTATTTCTTTGTAGAGTCAGCAGTTATACAACGATATACAAGTATGTAAAGGGGGAAATTGAATGCAAGAACAATGTTTGCTTGATATTGGTTCAAGATATGTTCTTTATAAAGAATAAAATCTAGAATATTACGCCCAGAATGCATAATACTCTTTTGAATCCAACAACAGTTGATATGAGAGAAAAAGAGAATGAAGTAAAATCGAAGATAAAAGATAAAAGATAAAAGATAAAAACAAAATGTCAATAAGACGAGCTCGCTACAAATCTTTTTAACAATGTATTAACAATTATCTGTGTTTGACTGTTATTATACATAATTATTAAGTCAAGCTGCTAGTCTATAATTCATGCGTACAATAAGACACATCACGAATATAAAATATAAACATAATTTCCTTATATCCATTATCAACAGCACCACTTAAAATGTAAAACAAACTGCGTACAAGTGAGTAAAGATTGTGAATGTGTTACTAATATGTTTTTAACGAGAAGCCGCGCGTTATATTGCAGTTGCAGGTGGTTATTTACATAAAGTGACGCGCGTGGAAATAATTAGTATTAGGACCACTTCAGGTTTACAGTATCCTAATCTCGTGAACACGCCATGACGGCTAATGCTACCGTTGACTAATCGTATGCAAGCATTTCAGAAGATGGGCCACATTGATTGATTAAGAGCCGGTTGCACCAACTTCTTCAACTCCTATTAGCCGGTAAGGGGACTGCTTTCTGCTTTCTGCGTTTGTAATTTTTGTTTGTTATTGTACTAACATGTATTTTAATGTATATAACCTTAGAATTGTTATTAAAGTTACCGCACAGCAACCCTTCTTCTGCTTTCGTCACAGGCGAGGAACACAACCCCACTCGTAGCCAATCAGCGATCACTATTGCGGGGGTTTGATTCGAGCGGTTCGCTAAATTCGCTTAAATTATTACTATATAACAGTATCTAATTCTTTGCAATACTTCTACTCCTCGTTCGTCTTCCAGTATTAGGTGGAGTACTCTTATTTCAATATATTATTACTGGGTGAGTAGTCGTATTTCATTATTTCTACTGCGAGTACTATTGCATCGGAGTAATAGTGTCCGAACACTACAATAAGCCTTGTTTCTGCCATCATGGACAGACAGTTAAGCCACAAGACAAACAACGCTGCCTTACCTTCTCAACCTGCTCCTGCTATAAACACCAATAATCTTCCTTTGTCTAAACGAAAATTAAATTCCAAGAACAAAAACCCCTTCTATAATTGGTGGACGGGGCGGTTCAAATTGATAAAACACGCACAACGCACGACGCTACCTAAGAACGACCAACAAATTGTTTACAAATAATAAACACAACAATAGCCGATCACAAAAAACCAGGGTTGATGGTGTTCTCGAACAAAGAAGCGGGCAGGCACGAAGGTGTCGGTCTCAGGTAGAAACGTAGAGGCCGAGACGTCTCAATTACTGGAGCAGAGATCGCGTTAATGAAAACAACGTTGGAGCTAACTGAATTGTTGAGTCGGACGGACGCGAAGGAATGTTCTGGTATTTCAAGCCCCCGTCGGCGTTGGAGGGGTGGAACTTACTTTTCTATTAGCTGGCTCATGGTCTAGTAGGATGTAAAATTAGAGAGAAATCCTATTATCGGTTTAGGCATGAGAAGTGTAAGTTTAGACTTTAGACGCATGTTTTAGCGGTAAAATGACTACTTCCGTCTGCAGCGCAGCCGCTACTTTTACATTATCACCACACGTTGGTTTTACTAAAACCTTTTGCGGCCCAACTCTTATGTTTAATATTACATGTATTTGACTTGTTAGAAGCATATTTTACCAAAAGATGGGCATTACAATAGCTGATTTGAAAACACAAAAAAATATTGTTTTCAATTTAATTTTAATTTTGAATGGCATCTTATACTGCAGGACTTGTACAACTGTAGACAGGGCCCCTCTGCTAGAGAAGTACCGTCGTACCGATATAGAAATAGAGATATTGAATAAAATCGAGTAATGAATAAAAGGATTGTTCTGTTTTTTGTTTCTGGTATTTTTAAGCCCCCGTCGGCGTTGGAGGGGTGGAACTTACCCCCTCCCTCTGCTAGAGAAAATAATAACAAAATAAAACCAGAGATAAAGAATTCTGATGGTTCTTGTTGTTTATTTCAATAGTGCCATTCGAGACGATGAGGGGTGATAGATGAAGATGAAGCACAATTACATAAAACCCAGCTGCTGGATTCGAACCAACGTCCATAGGACAAAGGAGAAATGTCTATTCTTTAAACACTGAGCTGTCTGCCTGTCTGTCTGTCTGTCTGTCTGTCTGTCTGTCTGTCTGTCTGTCTGTCTGTCTGTCTGCCTGTCTGTCTGTCTGTCTGTCTGTCTGTCTGTCTGTCTGTCTGTCTGTCTGTCTGTCTGTCTGTCTGTCTGTCTGTCTGTCTGTCTGTCTGTCTGTCTGTCTGTCTGTCTGTCTGTCTGTCTGTCTGTCTGTCTGTCTGCCTGTCTGTCTGCCTGTCTGTCTGTCTGTCTGCCTGTCTGTCTGTCTGTCTGTCTGTCTGTCTGTCTGTCTGCCTGTCTGTCTGTCTGTCTGTCTGTCTGTCTGTCTGTCTGTCTGTCTGTCTGTCTGTCTGTCTGTCTGTCTGTCTGCCTGTCTGTCTGTCTGTCTGTCTGTCTGTCTGTCTGTCTGTCTGTCTGTCTGTCTGTCTGTCTGTCTGTCTGTCTGTCTGTCTGTCTGTCTGTCTGTCTGCCTGTCTGTCTGTCTGTCTGCCTGTCTGTCTGTCTGTCTGTCTGTCTGCCTGTCTGTCTGTCTGTCTGTCTGTCTGTCTGTCTGTCTGTCTGTCTGTCTGTCTGTCTGTCTGTCTGTCTGTCTGTCTGTCTGTCTGTCTGTCTGCCTGTCTGTCTGTCTGTCTGTCTGTCTGTCTGTCTGTCTGTCTGTCTGTCTGTCTGTCTGTCTGTCTGTCTGTCTGTCTGTCTGTCTGTCTGCCTGTCTGTCTGTCTGTCTGTCTGTCTGTCTGTCTGTCTGTCTGTCTGTCTGTCTGTCTGTCTGCCAGTCTGTCTGTCTGTCTGTCTGTCTGTCTGTCTGTCTGTCTGTCTGTCTGTCTGTCTGTCTGTCTGTCTGTCTGTCTGTCTGTCTGTCTGTCTGTCTGTCTGTCTGTCTGTCTGTCTGTCTGTCTGTCTGTCTGTCTGTCTGTCTGTCTGTCTGTCTGTCTGTCTGTCTGTCTGTCTGTCTGTCTGTCTGTCTGTCTGTCTGTCTGTCTGTCTGTCTGTCTGTCTGTCTGTCTGTCTGTCTGTCTGTCTGTCTGTCTGTCTGTCTGTCTGTCTGTCTGTCTGTCTGTCTGTCTGCTCAACACAGCCAACCCAGGGTCGGCCAGGATGTCGTGTAAACTAAAATGTGAATTTCCTGAATAAGAGAATTCTTACAAAATTGTTCTTTAGTTTGCAATAAGAATGAACAAAAAATGTGTTTATAATAATTATTGTTGGTTTCTCTATTCAAAGTATAAGATTCTCAGCAAATCGACTTGAAGCCGTCATCTCTCAGCATAAAAATTATGATTTAATATTATTTGTTCTGATCTTGAAGATTTGGCCGTCCTGTACCAACTTACTTTTGACTGTCCGCCTATCTGTCCCAACAGAAGTACAAACTCAAAGGAAGTGTTAATCATTAGGATACCATACATTTATTATCCACTATCTTCTGCAAAGCACCTTGTCTTGTAGTACAAGCAGCTCTATATATCTGTCTGTCAACGCTTGTGCTGGTAGTGACTATAACGTTAAAGGGATTGTTTCATTCCTGATCTGTGTAACTCATCGAGTGGAACTATTTAGGTGAAAACTATAAATGGTTAGTCCAACCCTCCATATCAGCAAGAGTCTGGCCATTCCAAGTTAGAGTCAGATATTCCTGACAGTTGTCACTTTGTGACATAACTCACTTTAAGTGATATCTACGTAAAACTAAGTGAATATCACATAAAGCTAGAACGTTCTACCATGGTGCTATTTAGTGAGACAAGCCACAAAGTGAAAACTTTCAGCAATAGGGGCCCTGGAATGGTTTGGAACAAAAACATGCGACAAACACAGTTAGATCACCACGCTGACTAAGTTACTACATTGTCACACACACCCCATCTCCCGTTCAAAACCACCAAACACTTATTTCCTGTATTGAACGTTCCAAATGATGGACTGTCACAATCAAGAAAGATGTGAAAATGTAGCAAGTATCTCGAGAAAATGCTGAAGCCAAACAGTGGCACATTTTCAATGTATGGCATGTTTACTATGTTCATGATTCAAATACAGACATGTTCTACGTGCAAACGTCCTAACGGATGTGTTCGCTTAGCAAGCATTGAACTTAGGTTTTACGTGATAAGTGAAGATCTTGATATACAGATAAACAGTGACAACCAAGGCATGAAATAACGGCAATCTGCCAGTCCTTGGTTCACAAAAACATTCCGAGGTTCCTCGTTCATCTGTAAGGTGGTTTAGGGACAAGAAAAATTTACTGCAACTCCAAAATAAAATTTCAAAATAAAAAAAAATAAAAATACAAAAATGATTAAGTATCTTGACCAATTGGCAAGGGTACTGAACTTTTGAAAGTGGCAATGTTTTTATAGTACCACCCAGCTGCCTAAAATTGCTGATTGAGCCTTGGTGACAACCGATGTAGATAAGTTTTGGCGTTCCTGTGCGTGAGACATAACCTTGTCTGCCTTAGCTGCACCGACCTTATCACAACCAGCAGGTTTCACCCCAAAGATCAATGCTCTTGGCTCTATGGCCAGGTGCCGTTTTCTTTTATTCACTTTTGGCCTTGAATAAAACAGCAAACAAACTATAAGGCTACTGGTTTGCC